>PVJH01009109.1:0-81072 GCA_004026705.1 Nesogale talazaci | reverse complement strand
TGTTGGGACAGATCCTCACTGGTGTGCTCCATCAGTAAGTGCTTCAAGTCCTCTTTGCTTTCAGTAAGTGAGGCTGAGGGTTGGGGCGTCCTTCTTAGAGGAAATCGTCACTATAATGCAGTTGCCACCCTTCCACTATCTTGCTTTTTTGTTTGTTTGTTTTGGAGGCATCCCTGCCCCCTGGTGGTAGGAGTAGGAGGCCCAGCCTTGCTGCTGGATTTGAACCTCCAACCCAGTGGGCTGCAGTCCCGAGCACAACCACTACGCCACCGGGGCTCAGCCCGATCTTGCTTCTTTTAAATGATGGTATGAACTTCAGACAACTGGAAGCAATGGGAATGTAGAATCTTTTTGGGGTCTCTATAATTTACCCCATATTCTTTCGGGAGACATTTAAAAAATCATTTTATTGGGGGCTCATACAACTCATCACAGTCCACACACACATACATTGTGTCAAGTACATCTGCCACCATTCTCACTTTCAGAACATTTGCTTTCTACTTGAGCCCTTGGTAACAGCTCATCCTCTCCCCACCCCCACGAACCCTTGATAATCTAGGAGTTATTATTATTTTGCCATGTCTTATACTGTCCAATGCCTGGGAGCCATTTTCAAGTAGTTCTCCATCACCAAGTTTTTCCAAAACAAGTAAGGTGGTTTTAATGGCTATAACTTGCTTTTCATAAGCGATTGGTTTACATTTCATTGGTATAGTTAATATATCCAAGCCTACTCCAGTCTAGTTGATTCCAACTCAGAATGACCCTGGAGGGCAGAGAAGGAAGGTTCCACACTATCTCTATGACTGTAAATCTTTTTGTTTCTTTCTTTGTTTACTGTAAATCTCAATGGAAGCAGGCTAACTTGTGATTTGCACTCAGCTGACACTTCACCTCCAGGGCTCCTTAAGACATGGCAATTAACTCACTGCCATTGAGTTCATTCCAACTCAGAGACTCTTTAGGACAAAGTGGAACTAACTGCCTCTGTGGGCTTCTGAGACTGCAAATCTTGACAGTCATAGAAAACTCACCTTTCTCCTGAGGAATGGCTGGTGGTTTTGAAGTGCTGACCTTGGGTTAGTAGCCAAGTGCATAACCCACTTTGCCACCCAGACGGTTATGATACGGCAACAGTTAATTTAATTATAAGGAAAAATGGCACCGACATTGGGGGGGGAGGGGGAAATACAGTCCAGTCCTGAGACCTAGTCTATTACTGGTGAGTGACCAGTGTTAGTTTTCAGACAGCTATGTACTGGGGAGAAGTGAACAGGAATGGGAAGGGGCAGGTACCAGAAGGGGCAGGGCAAAGTAGGGAAAGGAGGGGGAAAGGGGGAACTGATCGCAAAGATTGCCACATAACCACCACCCCAACGCCAAGGGGATGAAAAGTAGAACCATGGGAGAAGGTAGGCAGCAGTCAGTATAAGATTTGAAAATAACAGTGATTTTTAATTTATCAAGGGGTCATGAGGGTCGGGAGAGGGGTGGGAATGAAAAAAAGAGGAGCTGATCCCAAGGACTCACGTAGAAAGAAAATGTTTTGAAAATGATGGCAACCTATGTACAAATATGCTTGATACAATTGATGTATGGACTGTTATAAGGCCTTTTTAAGAGTCCCCAATAAAATGATTTTAATTTTTTTTTTTAAAAGGGAGTGATGAGTGGGAGCCAGCCGGTAGATCAGTTTCTCTCCAGAGCTTTGACTATTATAAAGCTGCTCCCCACAGGTTTCTTTCCACTGACCTTCCCAAGATTCCTGAACAGTCATCTCATCCCTTCAGTAGAAGGTCCTCTGCATTACTAGTCCTAGTAGTAGTTCATGAGAACCAGAAAAGATGCCACCAGGTCCATATTTTGCATAAGCAAAGGATCATTGGGAGTACATAAAATACCTCCACAATTCACATGCAGACACTCTAGATCACATGTAAGGTATTTGTAAATTAACTACTAGGGAGAATCATTTAAATTAGAATACAAGATGCATTTAAATACAGAATTTTTAAAAAATGCTCAACACATTATTGTACTTTGGACCTTTGCAGTAAAAATCCCAGACAAACCAGGCAAGTGGAACAGCTCTATTCCGCTGACTTCAGAATCAAGTGTCTCCACCCTGCAGACATCTCCAATGAGAGCCCTCTGGCAACAATGGGCTATTACCACCAGGAGGCTCTGCAATGTCCCTTTTAGGGAAAGTTTTGAAATTAAAAATATTCTCTAGGGCTGAGCCCCGGTGGTGTAAGTGGTTGAGTGCGGGACTGTGGCCCACAGGCTTGGTGGTTCAAATCCGGCGGCTCTCAGGAGCAACGCTGGGTAGTTCTTACGACCACCAGAGGGCAGTGATGCTTCCCAAAAATATTTTCGCTTCTTTTAACATCATATCTGGGGCTGAGCCCCGGTGGCGTAAGTGGCTGAGTGCGGGACTGTGGCCCGCGGGCTTGGCGGTTCAAATGCAGCGGCGGCTCTCAGGAGCGGCACTGGGTAGCGTCCACAACCACCAGAGGCAATGATACCCACACACACACCCACAAAACAAAAACAAAAACAAAAACATCATATCTGTACAAAGTTTTTTATTTTGGTGTGTGTTTTTTTTTGGGGGGGGGGGCATCATTGCTCTCCGGTGGTGGGAGGAGGAGGCCCAGCCCTACTGCTGGAATTGAACCTCCATCCCAGTGGGCCACAGTCCCGTGCACAACCACTACGCCACCGGGGCTCAGCCCCTTGGTGTGTGTTTTTTAAATGTAGTTACAGCATTCTCTTCTCCAGCCCTTAGGATATAAGGACCTCTCACCTAATTTAAAAGCTTAAATTTTGAGTTTTATTTTGTATAGAACAGAATTACTTTAACTTTTTTTTTTTGGTGGGGGGGGGGGGGTTTGCAATCACTGTCTCTTGTGGTTGTGGGCGCTACCCAGTGCCGCTCCTGAGAGCCGCCGCTGGATTTGAATCACCAAGCCCGCGGGCCACAGTCCCACACTCAACCACTTACGCCACCAGGGCTCAGGCCTACTTTAACTTTTTAAAATTAGATGCAATTGTGTTTTTGGTTAAGGCCTTTTCTAACTAAGCTGGAAATACCAACTTTAAACTGTGGGACACCTACAAGGAGCCCCCAAGGAAACCGCCAGCGTGTTCACTGCTCAGGCGTGAGGGGCAGCAGCTATCAGGCAGATTAGCAGCAATCATGTACAGATTAAACAAGGAGGTCATGGCAAGGGCAAAAGTAAGGTCTTCACATTATGCATCAGACAAAGTCTTGGCTTTTTCCTAAATTTTCCTGGGCTAATATTAAAGTCCAGATTTCATAAAATGGCCTAGTTATAAGCAGAGCTTTGAGAGCATCTTTTAGAGCAGCCCTGGTGGCACAGTGGCTAAGCATTATCATGGGAGTAGTTTAAAACCACCTGTGGCTCCAAGGGAGAAGAGGAGGTGTTTTACTCCCAGAGAGTCTGGGAGACTCACAGAGGCAGTTCTCCTGCCCTCGCGGGTCGCTGCGGGTCAGAAATGGCAGTGAGTTTGAGAGCACCCATTTCTAAAAGAGAGAGGAGAAGATTGTGAAGAGCTTCTGCCAATTTCTAGAAATCCTAATGGGTTCAGGATGGACATTTCGTTTCTTTTTTTTCCCCTTTGGCATCACTGCCCTCTGGTGGTGGGAGTAGGAGGCCCAGCCTTTGCTCCTGTGGAGCCGCTGCTGGAACTGAACCTCCATCCCAGTGGGCCGCAGTCGCGCGCACAACCACTATGCCACCGGGGCTCAGCCCGACATTTCATTTTTATTGTCCATCAGTTGTTTTCCCACTTCTGTGTACTTAACTAATAATGAATCAGGACTTCGCTGAAGAAACAGAAACTGCAGAGAGGGTCTGTTTAAAAGCCCACACAATGCAGGGAAACTTTATGATTAGCAGTGGAAACCTTGTGCTTCATAAAAATCCTGACACTAAACACCTTTGAGAACAAACCACTTGCTGTCCTCCTCCCCAGGGCTGAGTTCCTCAGACAGTAGGTATTCAGAGGTACGGAGAGTGTGGTCATTTGCTAGGCCAATAGGCTTTTTGATCATCTGTTTGTAACATTCGCCTGATCTTATGCAGACATCAGATTTTATCTTTGCTAAACACAGTTAGAAAAATTCAAATGCTTAACGTGCGTACCAGGAAAATACTAAGTACTGGTGAAAAAATAAAAATATTAACAATACTAATCTGTCTAGGCTTACATGAAAACTCAAATGAAATGGTTTTTTTCTTCAAATTCACTGTGAGTCTGATAAAAGGAGGGAACAGAATTACTCATTTCACTGGATCGTGTCCAGAAGGTTCTTAATGCTTGGGACCTTTCTGTTCTCATCTTAGAACCACATGAGCAGTTAGAACTATATGCTGGTGGGCACACTCAATCAGACCTAATCTTTGGACGTCTGTGCATTTTATAGGGAGAGCCTTGCTATCACTGGTGAAAAGTCTTTCTCAACCTGGATTCCTCATTTAGAGCATAGAACCTCAAAGATTATTTCAGTGATTATATTCTCAATAATCAGAAGGATGGCGCATAATGAGTACGTTCTAGATACAGAGGAATGTTAACTTCACACAGATCGTAGATGCTAAGAACATTAGGGCTTGATTCTTCTGGTTCTAAGGTTACTGGAAGAAATGCAGTTTCTTAAATTACCTAACCAAGTGTGTACTTTGGGTTCCTTGAGATTTGCTTTTAGAATAGGAAAAGAGAGAACGGTGTTTCTTTTAAAGGATCACAGGGAGGAGACGAGCCAGTCAGGGTTTAGTATAGCACCATTGAAACATACAACTTTCCTCTAGTTCCTTCATATTTCCTCCCCCAGCCCACCCCCCACTAACAGAAGCCCAAGTCTCCCTTACAAATCCTGCTAGACCACAGCATGTACATGGGTCCAGATAAAAGGTGGAAACACAGGGAATCCAGGACAAACCCCTCAGTCCCAATTTTGAGAGCAGCCAAACCAGGAGGGCACACAATGATTTTCATATAGCCCCTCCCGGGGGGACGGGCAACAGAAAAGTGGGTGAAAGGAGACATTTGTCAGTATAAGACATGAAAAAAAATAATTTATAAATTATCAGGGATTCATGAGGGAGGGGAAAAATGAGAAGCTCCTACCAAGGGCTCAGGAGAAAGAAAATGCTTTGAAAATGACGATGGCAACAAATGTACAAATGTGCTTTATACAATGGATGGATGGATGGATGGATTGTAATGAGTTGTACAAGCCCCCAATAAAATAATTAAAAATAATAAGTAAATAAATAAAAGGCCATCTCTGAAACAAGTCCTGAATGAATACGAAGAGTTAACTAAGACCTTAGTGGCTGTGAGGGGCCTCCCAAGTGCACACAGGCAGGCCTGCTGCTCTCCAGCATGCCCCAGAAAACCAGCTGCCTGTGAGTCGCTCTAACGCATGATGACCCCACATACAGCAAGGCTGAACTAGCTGTTCATTCAGATTTTCAGTGACTGATTTGGGGCAGACTGTCAGGTTTTCCTTCCAAGGTGCTGCGGATAAACCTGAACCTCTAACCTTTCAGGTAGCGGCCGAGTGCATTAACTATCTACACCTCCCAGGTATCAGAGCTTACCCCAACTCATTTAAGAATGGGCCCCTCCAAACAGATCAGTTCTCATGAGAAGACCCTACTCACCAACCTGGGCTTAAATACAACACAAATTTTCCAGACAGAAATCAGACTCAGAAGATGAAAGTATAAAATTACAATGCTTAAGGAAATTTTCTTCTAAAATCCAGTTTTACCTGGCACATTCTGAAGTTTGCCACGGGGTGAATTAACTGCTAACCTGACTGACAGATACAAAGCACTAGCTGGAAAAATGTCTAATCAGTTTTTGATGGAAATTCAAAACACACCTCTTTTCTTACTTAGCAGAGGTTTTTCTGTCATTTCATTTTCCAACTTGGAGTGAACTCTAGGCCTGTAACATTTCACCTATAAGAAAATTTTGTTAAATATGAAGGATCTCAAATAAACTACTGTCTCTTGGGGAGGAGGGAGTAGAGAAGAATGATGTCACTGAATCTGCACAAACCAGAAACTAGAGAGCCATTAACTCCACCTGCACCACTGAGGTGGGGAGAAGGATGGGTAAAATGTTAATATTTTAAGATTCAAGTATCATAGTCTCACAAGTTCCAATCATTTACTTAGAAAATTGAATGGAAAACTCAAACATGGGAAGCAAGAAACAAGCACCTATGGGTGCTTTCTTTTTACATTAGGCTTGACAGTGCTGTTTTGTTGGTACAGTGAAATCTGCTGAAGACTTCAAATGCAGTATCCCTGGGAAAGGAGGAGACTCTGTAGGGGAATTCAAATGGTATCAAACCTGTACTTAGGTCTTGTGGGACTGAGACACTCTAGCCTCTGGAAGGGTTCCTGGCATACAGGAGATGCTCAGAGAAATCTGACAAATGGATGATCATTAAAGTTTTCACAAGATCCAAGCAGGGAAGGGATTGATTGTACCTAGCATGTGAAAGAACCACTCTTTTTTTTTTTTTTTTGGGGGGGGGGAGGCATCACTGCTCTCCGGTGGTGGGAGTAGGAGGCCCAGCCCCACTGCTGGAATTGAACCTCTGTCCCAGTGGGCCGCAGTCCCGCGAACAACCACTACGCCACCGGGGCTCAGCCCTAAGAACCACTCTTTTAATAAAGTGACTGAAACACAATCTGTTAGGCGAGAGCAAGCAGGCTAACATATGATGTTTCAGAAACTTTTCGTGAAACCTGCCTGGCTTACAACACTGCCTGAAGTGCTCTCTGATGGAGCAATTTTTGTACTCGTGACCTGATCTCTAGGCCTATCTGATTGGACATCTGCCTCAAGCCTGGCTCACTAAACCCCCTTTCCAAAAACATGGACTAAGACCAAGTCGGTGAACATGAGGGAGTCTCTAGTGGTGTGTCCCAACTCGAAAACTGCAGTTGTAGAAGCTTTCTGCCTGCCATGGGTGAAAAGCGGCATGGAAAATTGTCTGTAGATAAAGGGGAAATGAAGCAAATGGAGACAAAGACAAAATGAGGCACCCTGGTGCTAGTCTGAAAAGTTGCCCCGAGTTTCTTCTGTCTTGAGTTTCTGAATTATGATGTTGGGAAGGATATTCAAAGTCCCAGAAATTGCCAGAAGAAAAAAACAAATGTGTCTTGGAAGAAGTACTGCCAGCATGTTCCTTAGAAGAAAGGATTTTGAGCTGTTGTCGCACCTCCTTTGCAGAAGTTATTAAGAAGGGCCAGTCATCCTCTCATCCTGCTTGGTAAAGGAAGGAGTCAGCCAAAGTGGGTCCCTCCAGACAATGGCCTGAGGGAGTCGCTCCAGCAATGGGTGCAAAGAGGGCAAGGACCTGGAGAGAGTGGGAAGGGGTCTAATCGGCTGGACCTAGGACCGCTCTGAGCAGAACTGACTGAACAAGAAATTAGTGGACTATGATTACATTTATTTATGTTTCTGTAATATTTTATTCTTTTTTTTTTTTTTTTTAATTTAGGCATCACTGCCCTCAGGTGGTGGGAGTAGGAGGCCCAGCCTTTGCTCCTGGGAGCCGGAATCGAACCTCCATCCCAGTGGGCCGCAGTCCCGCGCACAACCACTACGCCACCGGGGCTCAGCCCAATATTTTATTCTTGAGATAGAAAATTACTTCACATCTACCATTTACTTGGTCTTCTATATTCTCCTCCTTCAGATACGGGAATAAAATGTCTACAGACAGCTGAGCCCCGGTGGCGTAGTGGTTGTGCGCGGGACTGCAGCCACTAGGTTGGAGGTTCAAATCCAGCAGCAAGGCTGGGCCTCCTACTCCCACCACCAGAGGGGAGTGATGCCCCCCAAACCAAAAACAAACAAACAAAAAAATGTCTACAGGTATATAAATATCCTCTCCATAAGCTTAAGACACATCACTTACCAGTCCATTTTCTTGGCTACATCTTTCTTAGAGTCTTCCATTCTCACATCCTCCAGAGCTGTCTGTGGTCTCTAAACTTTCAAGGGAACTGCTCCACAGAGTTTGAAGGTTATGATCAGAAAGCAGGCTTGTCACACCAATAGCCTCCAATGATTGAATCACCACGAGTTTGTGGCACCCAGATACTCCATGATATAATAGTCATCGAAGATGTTCCTCACCCAAAGGGATTTCGTCAATCTGTTGCTCATGATCAATTCTGCTTTCTGGATCCATGCCATCATCTTTCTTATGTCACACGTCAAAAAAAGTTTTATTGGCACAAATTTACTTATCATACAATTTAATTGTTCAATCATCTTAAGGAGAGTTGTACAATCATTGCAACAATCAACTTCAGAACCATTTTTCCTCATACTCACAGTGCAGCTCTCCATTGCCCCACGACCTCCTATCATGACCCTATCCTGTTACTGTCTCTAATTTACTTATATCCTGAATTGTATATACAGAAAATCATACAAACCACACAAGCACTAGCTGACGATGGTGACTAAACAGAACAAATAAACCTCAATGAGAAAGGAGAAAATATTAAAAAAATTAACTTGAAGATGTGTTAAAAGTGAGGTCAAATGGTGGGATATTAAGTTCTAACTTATCTGCATCTACCATACGTGACTTTCCAATGCTGGTGGTGTGAAAGCAAGGCTATTCACATTTCTGACTTTGTCAGTGGGGATTCACCGGAGGCTTAATCCACGTGGGGGCTCTCTGCAAATTGGCCTGGGGCTTCCACTGCCATCCATAGCCATCTCTGAACACAGTGTTCACAATTTAAGTTTTGATATATTCCCTCCTTCGGATTTGGGTTTGACTGTTTACAATCCTTGGAACACATGGGCTGGTGTGCTTCTTTCATGTGAACCTGGCTAATACTTCACTTAGATGGCTGCTTGTCTGAAGACAAGCCTTTAAGACGCCAGATGCTATTCTTTCTGGTTTCTTCAACATACTTTGCTACAGCAACCGTATCTTCAGGAGGCTGACCACTGAGCAGGGCCATGTCATAAGAATGAACTGTTTTCATACGGGGGCTAGAATTAAGTGAGGGCCCCAAATCCATTCATGTATCTATGGTTTTTGTATGTCTCTGGTTCATTTTACAGGCATCAAATCATTTTATAATTGAGAACTTTACAAATCACATTGCATCATACTCTCTTTGATGAATATTCTCTAGTAGCTTCCTCTAAAAAGGTGTGCTTTGAGACTCTATGTTTTCTGACCTTGTATGTCTAAGATGTCTTTTTTTTTTCTACCTGCCTGTAGCTATAGAATTCTGAGTCAGAAATTACTTTTATGCAGAATTTTAAAAGGGTTGTTTCACTGGCCTGGTTTTTGTACTGCTGTTGAGAAGTCTGATGCCATTCTGATTCCCACACTTGTGTGCAACTGCCTGCTCCCCGGTCCCCAGACAAAAGCTTTCAGGACCGTTTATTCTTTACTTTTCTGAAGGTTTATAATGACGTGCCTACCTAGATACCGGGGGTGGGGTGGGGGGGGGGAGAGAGAAGTGTCTATCTTTTCATTTATAGTCATTGGTGGGTATTAATCTGAAAATGTATATCTTTTAGTTGCTGGGGAAATCTTTATTCAGATCTTAGAAGTTAATATTTTTTCTTTTTATCTTAAAACTTTAATTGTAATGGTCTTAGTAGATATTAGATCTTCCTGGATGGATCTTCTCAAATATAACTTTCACTGTTTATCCCTTTGTGTCTCTTGCTCTTTTTATTGTGAATTTGGTGAAGTTTTACAAGGAAATAAGCTTTTCCATTCAATCATTCATAACATATTTTGCTTCATCTCTTATCTCATTTCCTCCCTATGTTTCCAGTCTCCATCCCTCCTTCTTTCCTAACCCTCCTGAACTCTGTCCTGGGGTCAATCTTTTGATCTCAAGTGGCTGAGTTGGGTAATGGGGACATGAATATCTCACACCTGCTACTGTTCTCCTTATAGACCCGACTCTGTTGTTTGGCTGAAAACTAAGCTATGGAGCGGAGTTCATTTCTAAACCTGACAGCTCAGAGATCCCACCAGTCACCAGCAAACCTGTTCTTTGTCTAGTTTTGTCCCACATTTTCCTCCCACTCTATCATTCAGGACCATGTAATGTTCCCTTTCAGAGCAGATGGCAGTTGCAAAGCACTGCCTCTGTGGACTATGTTACACCATGGAGAACTGACCTTGGGGTCCTGCGATACTACGCTTCCACCCTCTTTGTTTCTTGTATCTGCTTACTCAAATGGCTCCTCCAATGTCATCTCCCAACCCTTTTTAATTTTCATTACCAACACCTATTTTTGTTTACTAATTCTTCCTTTACTCTTAGCATCCTGTTGTGTCATGGATGCATTATCCTCTCTTACTGACCTGAACATTTACATGTATAATTATTTTGAATTGTCCCTGCATGGTCTCTGCTTCTTCCAGCCTTGTAACTAATTTTTCATGTCGGTGTCTGTCCTTAGAACAGTGATCCCAGGCTTGTCCGTTCAGACTCAAGAACAATGTGCCAGGGATAAGGAAGACCTAGCAAGACCACCATCCTCTGCTGGCGGGAGTGTCAACTAGCAAGCCACTTGCGAAAGCACTCTGCAATGTAGTGAAAAGTGAACAACGCACTTGTGATATGACCCAACCAATTATAGGCATTTATTGAAAAGAAATGAAAAGCAAATATTCAAAGGGGCAAGGGAGTAATCTCTGTAACTTACAGAAAACTTCAATGCTCAGCAACAAAAAGACATATGTTGTAGTTATAAGTGATATAACCGAACACTTTGAGGGAAGAGTCATTTAGCCTAGGGGATCAGGGGACACACTAGGTTAATCAGCAGAGCATAGCACAAAGAAAGGGTTCTCCACCCTATTTTGGTGAGTACTGTGAACAGCCATGTAAGGTACAACTCTGGGTCTCCCCCAAACCGCAAGGAAGAAGAGTGATGAAAACTGAAGATATATTGAAACAATTAGCACAACAGACCTGCAGATTACACAAACATCAGTCACCGCCACCCTGAAACTAGAAGAACTAGATGGTGCCTAGCTAATTGCTCTATGAAGGCCTTAGATGAATAGAGGGGAGAAATACATGGAGTAAAACTCAAAATCATTAAAAGAGCCAGCGGCTCCACAGGAGCAGAGGCTGGGCCTCCTAGTCCCACCACCAGAGGGCAGTGATGCACCTCCCCACCCCCCAAAAAAAGAAAAAAGCCAGGCTTACTGGTCAGATTGAGAATAGTAGAGCTCCAGAGAATAAATGATGCCACGTTGTAAATAAGGTCAAACAAAATGTGCAGGAATTGTTGAGTGGAAAACTGATACTGACTGGCTCTCTAAACCTTCACACAATTCAAATGAAAAAAATTTTAAGAGATGTCCACATCTGTACAGATTAATATTCACAGCATTTTATTGTAATAAATAGAAACTAGAAATGATAAAACGATTGCATACTGTCTAATCCTATTTATCCCAATTCTAGAATTTGTAAGCTAATCTGCAGTGAGAATAAAGCTCCTTAGTCACTCTTCACCCTGTTTCCCATAAGCCACACACACTCGTCCCACCACTGCTTTCCTGCACCTAATGGCTCCGAAGGTTTCTCTGGTCAATTTCTCTGGGGTGAGTGGTCTAACAGAGGGTCAGAGAGGAGATACTTTTGGCTTTATGGGCCATACTGTCTTTGTCCCATAAGGGCATTATGCTGAGTGAAATAAGTTAATCCAAAAATACAAGCATTGCATGAGACCACGATTATAAAAAGTCAAGGAAAGGTTTCAATCCTGCAATCGCAGCATGAAAATAGTCAGACAAGAGGGTAGCTATGTTCCATGAGAACTGTATTTATAAAACATTCTTGTTCCAGATTTGGCAAAGGTGCGGGCTGTAGTCGACTAATCCCTACTTGAGTTGAATCCTGCCAACTTCAGAAGGGTGAGATGACATGAAGGTTACAGAATACTCTAGAACTAAGGAAGATAATTAGACACGTGGAAAGGAGAGGGAAGTGTGGAGAAAAAAGACGGAATTTTAAGAGTTCGATGCTGAAAAAAAGGGTAAAATCTTATCAGCTATTACTAGCAGATGAGGCTCAGGAAAGCACTTTCAGTAACTTGCATGTTCTGTTTCTTATGATAAAATGGAGTTTTTGAACAACAGAAATCTCAGTAGGAAAAGTGTTACACCCCCAGAAGTCTTAAGACTGATTTTTATATATGCTGTCCAACTGACTTTTTCCACCTTAACTTTAGTGGGGGGTTTTAGGGATAATATTGAGAGATTCCAATGTAGAGTTAATTTTTGTTCCCTTAAACCAAATAAACAGTACATGACAAAGGTAAACTGCCAAATAATGTTTCTGTGTGTTTTTTTTTTTGTTGTTGTTTTTTAGGCATCACTGCCCTCAGGTGGTGGGAGTAGGAGGCCCAGCCTTTGCTCCTGGGAGCAGGAATTGAACCTCCATCCCAGTGGGCCGCAGTCCCGCGCACAACCACTACGCCACCGGGGCTCAGCCCTGTTTCTTTGTTTTAAGTAAGCCTGTTGCTGTATTCTTAAAGAAAATGAAGGCAGTGGTGCAGTAACTCAATTTCTCGTGTCTATTTGTCTTGAATTTATGACAAATGTCTAGAATCTCCAATAACTGATATCCCCTACTCAGAAGAACAATTTCCAGGTTCTGTCGATTAACACACTCATCAGTTTCTTGAACTTCTCTTTCTTTAGACTACCCAAATTCCTAGGATAAAATCTCCTGATTCCACAGAAAAACGTTAGAAAACATTCCCGACTTACTCTGTCTGAGATGACAGGCAGCAGCAGTAGCTAAAACCAGATTAGTACCAGCCATTCACTCTTCATAAGGATAATGAAATTCAGAACTGATCTCTAGCTTTAGTGTTCTCGGTCAAATAAACTGTATCTTAGCAATGAAGAAGAAACTTTCTTCAAAGGTGATTGAGGCTGGAGTGTAGAAAAGACGACAAATTAAAAGTGGTAGCTGGAGGGTTTCTAGAACCTCATTTTTCAGAGCAAAGGACTGTTGGGCGTTTAACCAACAAAAGTAAATGGTCATTTTGTTGTTTTACCAAAGAGCTAGGCTGAGAGAAATTAGCAGACTCCACTGAGACACGCACGCTTACATGTGTGCGCATTTCCCAAATGTGGAGCGGACGCAACTTTGAGGAGTATGTCTTCCCTAAGGGTAGTCCCTCACACAAAGACACTAGCTCAAGAGGAGACATGATTTTCCCACTTGGTTCTCAGCCTAATCTGATGGGGAAAAGGAAGGAGTGTGTGATTTGGTCTGTCCTTTATAGTGCTCACCATTTAAAAAATAAAAACATGAAAAAGTTATTAACTACCAATGGATTTTGTTAAACTTATTTTCCCAAATAAAGAAAAATCAAGGATGCCTTGCTTTAAAAAGAATGGATTATTAATGTGAAATAACAATGATGATGATGATAGCTTATACACAAATACTTTTTAGAATCACAGAAACAAAAAAATAATGTACAGCTCTTCTCATAATGACTGCTTAGGCTATTAGTAAAAATATTTCCATATTCATTCCTTACCCTGTAGCAGCCTGCTAAACTAGGGTGGCACAGGGGGACTTTTCTAAAATAAGTCACTAACCCAGTACTGAGATGATGATGAATTATAAATTCATATTAATGTAGCACTCATGTATATTCAGCTATATATTGTATGTATATGTGACTAACTATAAATATATTAATTTCTATTAGAAGATAACAGTGGTATGATAGGAGCAGACAATGATAAATGCTTTTCAACATCCCTTCTTGTTTAAATTCATAAATAAATCAATTTATTGGGGCTGTTACAGCACTTATAACAATTCATACATCAATTGTATCAAACGCATTTGTATATATGATGACTTTCAACATCCATTCTTCATCATCCCATCTCCTCTTCCTTGCTAAGGAAACACATTTCTGTTCGAGTATCTAGGATTTTGGTTTTTTTTTTTTGTTTTTTGGGGGAGGTGCATCACTGCCCCTCTGGTGGACGTGGGAGTTACCCAGCCTTGTTCCTGGAGAGCCGCTGCTGGATTTGAACTGCTAAGCCTGTGGGCCGCAGTCCCGTACTCAACCACTATGCCACTGGGGCTCAGCCTGGATATCTAGGATTTAAATCCGTCTTAGACCCACTCTGCCTGCCAGTGACAACTGGAGGCATGAGCAAGTAACAACACTGGTCAATGAAATGCAAAATCTCAAAGAAAAGGAGAAAAAAGGAAAAGAAATGCAAAATTTGTTGAGGGTTTTCACATGAAGGTTCTTAAGAGAGCTTTTAAAAAAAATGGTCCTTTTGCTGCCCAGGGATGTCGATGTGTGAAGCTGAAAATTGTCGTGTCACGATGGACGATGCTGGCAGACGGATGAGCAGACCCTGGGTCTTGATGGTGTGGCTGAGAAGCTGCACTAGACAACAATTTGTTTTAGCTGATTTTAGTCGGACTTTCTGTTGTTGTAGTTGTTGTTGTGTAAGTGCTATCCAGTCAGTTCCAACTCATGGTATCCTACAAACGCCAGACAAAACCCTGCCTGCTCCTGTACCACCATCACAACCCTTGCTATGTTTGAGGTCATTGTTGCAACCACAGGGTGAGACTATCCTGTTTAAAGCTGTCCTCACGCGCCCACCCATGACCCCCTATTTTACCAGGGAGGGGTTCCCCTCCTGATAATATGCCCATAGTATCTAAGGCAACGTCTATCCAGCCTTACTTCTAGCGTGCATTCTGGCTGTAACTCTTTAAAAGACGCTGCGTTCATTCTGCTGGCAGTTTGTGATATATTTCCCCATCCCAAGGTGTAATTCTACAGTTTTCCTTATTCATTCTCCAGCTTATTTTGCACGCATGTTAGGCCACTGAAAACATCATGATTTGGCTCGGATACACGTTAGTCCTCAAAGTGACATTATTTGCTTCAAAACATTTTAAAGCAGACTTGAGCAGCAAATCGGGCTGTTGCAAAATGTTTGATTTTTTGACTGCTGCTTCCATGGGCGTTGGTTGTAGACACAGTAAAACAGACGGCAGGTTGAAACAAAATCCTTGACAACTCTGAGCTCTCCTCCATTTACCACGCTGCTGCACACAGGCTTGTTTATGAAGATTTCTGTGTTCTTTTTCTTCACATAGATGCATAATCCATCCGGAAGTACTTCAAGTTTTAATTGCTTTCAGCGAACCAGGTTGTGCCATCTGCATATTGCATGTTATTAATGAGTCTTTCTCTAATCCTGATACTGCTTTCTTCTTCTGTAATCCAGCTTCTCAGATTATTTGTCCATCATGTAGAATGAGTATTATTAAAGAATACACACTAGATGAAACATCTTTTTTGATTTTAAACCACATCTCATTTTATCTCATTGTTCTGTTTTAAATGACTGCGATATTGGTCCATATACAAGTGCTTGTGGCATTTCCATTCTTTGCAAAGTCATAATTTTTTATAATCCGCAAAGTCAAAGGCCTTTGCATTGTCAAGAAAACACAAGTACAGGGCTGAGCCCTGGTGGCGTAAGTGGTTGAGTGTGGGACTATGGCCCGCGGGCTTGGCGGTTCAAATCCAACAGCGGCTCTCAGGAGTAGCACTGGGTAGCGCCCATGACCACCAGAGGCAGTGATGCCCACAAAAAAAAATACAAAACAAACAAACAACAACAACAAAAAAGAAAACACAAGTACACATCTTTTTGGTATTTGCAACTTCAAAGCCCAGCAATGAAATCCCTAGCCTCTTTTGAATTTCTGGACATCCTCTGTCAATGTACAATCACAGCCACATAAAATTCTCTTCACCAAATATTACCTATGCATGATATTAATAATATTGTTCAATAATCTCCACAGTCTACCGAATCACCTTTCTTTGGAATGATCACAAATACGATCTGTTGCAGGCTTTTTGGAACACAGACTTAAAAGCACTTAACCAATACAATTTCAATGCCCTTATTATGGAGGAGGGAGGCAGATAAATTCATATACAAATCTGTATTAAAAAAATTCAATATACATAGTGAATATCAGTAATTAGCACAGTCAGCACTGCTGCACAGAACATCCTGCTTTCCTTTAGCAAACGTTTTCTTAGTCCTACTGTGTGTGAACATGGGTGTGCCTGGAGGGGAACACTGCTTCTAGGACTTCACAACCTAGAAGGAGGGCAGAAGAGGAAAAGAGGAAAAGAAGAGTAGCAGAAGTGGAGCACGTAACAGAGAAGCACTGACCTCTGCAAGAGATGTGGGGCAGGCATATCCAGGAGATGACCTTCTTTTCCTTTTTAGTGATTTGAAATTTCTACAGAAATACCAGTTATCTGATAAACACAATGCTGATTAGCATAAGCCAGATAGAAAAGAGTACACCCTAAATAATTTCAGTATGTGTTAGGATAGATTAGAGAAACAGATTCACAGACAATTGTGTGCATAAGAGGTTTATGTACAAGAGCAATTGAATATTGAAAAAACATCCTAGCCCAGTCCAGATTAAGTCCATAAGTCCAATACCAATCTATAAGTTCCTCTTCAGACTCACAAAACACATGCAATGATGCTGAATATAGGAAGATCACAGGCCAGTGGGTTGGAAGTCTTGTGGATCCAGTGGCATTCTAAGCATCTCATTGCTGACAGGGGTCCATCAGGGTAATGTCATGTGCCTTGTCAGTACAGCAGCTCTCAGAGAATGAGCAAATGTTCTGCCCCAAGCAAGCTATTTATCTCCTTAACACCTCCAAATGAGGTCATCAAGCTAGACTCCACCTTTTCTCTTCTGAATCCTCAAATTGACACCAGATTATGTCACTACCACAGGATATTATAGCTACAAGTTTTGGTTTGTAAAAAGAACTGCCTCAGGGCTGAGCCCTGGTGGCCTAAGGGTTGAGTGCGGGACTGAGGTCCGCGGGCTTGGCGGTTCAAATCCAGCGGTGGCTCTCAGGAGCAGCCCTGGGTAGCGCCCACGACCACCTGAGGGCAGTGATGCCCAAACAACAAGCAAGAAAAGAGCTCCCTCAGTTTCTCCTGCTATCATGCTGACATGAGCAGGTCCCTGGTCTTTCCTCCCACCCAGTGGGTGATGAGCTGGAACTGCTGGTGCTTAGTGAGCAGCCAAGTGCTTAACCATCGCACTACCAAGGTCCCTCCAAAACATGCATACCAATATAGTGTGTGAAAATTTTTCGATGGACATTTTTTTAAATGCTTTGTTTTTGTTTTGTTTTTTTTGTGGGCATCACTGCCTCTGATGGTCGTGGGCGCTACCCAGCCGCCGCTGGATTTGAACCGCCAAGCCCGCGGGCTGCAGTCCCACACTCAACCACTTATGCCACCGGGGCTCAGGCCTTCGGTGGACATTTTTTTATTCATCATCTTTATTTTAAATATTTCTATAATTGCTTTAATTTCAGTTTTTTAAAATCATTTTATTGGGGGCTTGTATAACGCTTTCACAATCCAAACATACATCCATTATGTCAAGCACATCCTCACACCTATTGCTGACATTTTAAAAACTCATACTTGTATATGTTCCCTATAAAAATAACTCAAAAGAAATTGAGCATATAAATTTTAAAGTGCCAGATTACTTACATGCCTATTTTGTAACTAATTTTTCAACAGTAATCACAATGAACACCTCAGTATACGTATTACCAGATAACTCTAGACTTTTCTCCAGGGAGTATCTTCAGGTGTAAATGGCTATGGATGCATATGCACAAACATAGTTTTTTGTTTTGTTTTGTTTTGGGGGGGGGGCATCACTGCCCTCTGGTGGGAGTAGGCGGTCCAGCCTTGCTCCTGAATGTGCCAACCCAATGGGCCGCATTCCTGCACACAACCACTACACCACCAGGGCTCAGCCCACAAACATAGTTTTTTGGTTTTTTTTTTAAGGGCATCACTGCCCGGGTGGTGGGAGTAGGAGGCCCAGCCTCTGCCCCTGTGGAGCTGGAATTGAACCTCCATCCCAGTGGGCCGCAGTCCCATGCACAACCACTACGCCACCGGGACTCAGCCCCACAAACATAGTTTTATAAGATTTTGTACCTTAAAAATATTGAATAGCACTGTACGTGTGCTTTATAATTTGTTCTTTTCCATTTCCATTCAGGTAAACACCTTGTTCTTTTTAGCAGCTACATACTATGTCATAAATACCACCACTTGTCTGTCAGTTTGTCACACTGTGGTGGCTTCAGTGTTGCTGTAATGCTGGAAGCTATGTCACCGAAGATGAAAAGCCAGGCAAGGTCACCCAAGGTGAACAGGTTTCAGTGGAGTTTCCAGACTAAGAACAGACTATGAAGAAGGACAATGCCGTCCACTTCAGAAGAATCAGTCACTGAAAACCTTATGGAGTGAAAGAGGGGGGGAGGGGGGCCCTAGCGGTATGCTTAAAGAAAGCACGAAGCAAGAGTTGAAATTTAGAAGACAACCTAGATTAAAAAAGAGAGTGGCTGGCGCAGGGCAATGCTGTGAAGGGCATGAGCAAGGTTGGAGAAGGCTGGAAAAGAGAGGGGCTTTGTAACTATGATGCGAACGAGGTAAGAAGAAAGATAAAGAAGTATATGATGGCTTCTCAGTTTCTGCTTGGCCACCTGATGAATGATGTCATTAACTAAAAAGGGAAATGTTCGGAATATAATTTGAAGTGTGGGTGGATTTAGGGTTCTGTTTAAAGAATGTATGTAGTACAAGCAAATATTTTTAAAATACATTCATTACGCTTTCAAGAAGCTAGTAGTTCAGTAAGGTGGCCAGGCAGGGCCATAATTTACCAGGGGGTTCACCATTAAAAGAAGATTCCCACTGAAATATAGTTTAATTTCTTCAGAACCTTCCTGTTCTTGACTGCATGTAAGTCAGCTGGATCACACTGGGAGGACTCTGAAGCACTGCATTTCCTTTATTTGATGCGAAGGAGACGGAGCCAATAGCTTATGCACAGAAGTGGCAGTACACTCAATAAACAACTGAGCCACTGATTTCCATGTATACACCGCGTGCAGAAGAGATAAACTACACTAAAGTCTAGGGAGTTTCTGAGCTTTGGAGAAAGACGAGGTCGGATTCCCATCATGATTCCGGGGTCTGTAGTCTCGATGCTCACATGGGGGGCTAACCCCCTTGGCTTGGCTGTGAACGATGGTTGGTAACATTCTATGGTGACTGGTATCAAAGGCTAGCTAGAGTCATGCATTGGGTTACCAATATTAGCCCACGAGAACTAATTTACTTACTTGACTCCAAGGCAATGAGGCCTAAAGGCAATGTAATTATTGTGCCTAATGTCCTATTTCAAAAAATATTTGGAAGATAAAGGTCCACAGAGTAATATAAGACTATAGTTTAAGGAGTAGAACTAAACAAGGAGTATAATGATTGATTTTAGTCCTGATTCTGATTCTAATTTAGGATCATACGTTAGTCACAAATAGTCCATGTCTTAGTCTACAGATAACAAGTTAAATGTGAAACGTTCTAAGCTCTACAGAAAAGTAGAATTTTACATGAAATGAAGGTGGTGTTGTATATGAAACAAAGTTAACCTCCATGACTAAAACCACCAATTTCTATTTTAAGTAGAACTTAGCCTCAAAAGGGTCAGTGCACTCAATAGATCCATCTTCATTAACCTCTGAAAGGTACTGTTCAAACACCCCATAAATAAAAAAGCGGGGTGTGGCAGTCATGTGCTTATGTCAATTTTATAATTGAAATGTAGGGGTGGAGTCTGGCCTGTTAATCAGGAGAAAGCCATTGAGTAGCTGATGAGGCCTCTGTGTGGGCATGGCTTTCTCCTGAGACTCCTGGGAAATATCGCGGTATTTCCCTCGTGAAGATGAGACGCTATCTTCCCCAGGTGTTGGAGTTAGTTTCAGAGATGATTAACCACAGAGAACACAAGATGCAGCCTCTGAGAAGCTGGAGGAGCCAGCGGAGAGACCACTCGGCTTTGCCCTGATGAAGACAGACCTCTGAAGCTGTCGTGGCATGCTGTTGATGGACCTGAGCCCTGGAAGCGAGGAGCCATGGGGAGACCCTGCCAGCGCCAGAATTCTGCACCCGCTGACCTGTGACTTCCTGAGTCGGAAGCAGACTTTATAGACTGATTTCGGGCATATGGGTTAATATTGGACTTGTGACTTTGCACTGGACTGGATTGGGATTCCTGCTTAGGGTCACATTTCTTTTGTATATAAACCCTTTCCTTATACCTATATGTGTGTCTCTGAAATTTGTTCCTCTAGTCTACCCGGACTAACTCACAGGGAAAGTACTTAGTAACTCAAATCTACACCCAAGTCTGTTACAGACTTTGGAGCAGAAGAAAACCCCAGGTACCTCTCCTCCCCAGCACATAGTCCTGTCACCCAGTCGGCTGACATTATGCTGTTTCATGTACCAGAAATATAACTAACTGCTTACATGCAAGACATTAAAGAATCCATATCTATACAATGCAAATAAGTTCAAATTTAAAATTACATATATGACAACTATTTGAGAAGCATTTCATCAAGTCCTAGGTTAGACAACTTGTAAGAAAAGAGACTATATTTTCAAGCATAGTCTGAAAAGTAAACTATTAGCAATGATAGAAAATGACAAAGGGGTCTATCTTTCTAAAAAGGGATAAAGGAAAAATGGTAAAAATAAAATAAAATAAAAAAACTTCTCTGTAGTACTTGTGCCATGAACAAAAGGGTGTATTCTATGCAAAACATATTTTAGACAAACACTGACTACCTAGAAACACTTTCAAAAGAAAAGTGTTTTCCTGGCCCCATGTGGAGTGGCTCCCGGGGACAGCTCATTAACAACCAACCCACAAGCCCGGCTTACTGGAGTTACAAGGATTTGAAACACTTACTAATGAAAATACAGCCTTGAATATGGAGGACAACTCAATGCAAAGAAAACAAAAATCTGCATGGCTTGACCAGTAGACAACCATCATGATAAATGGAGAAAAGACAGAAGCTGTCGAGGATTTCACTTTATTTCTGAGGTGGAGTGAAATTTCTTAATCTGGCTCTTCTATCCATTTCTCGGGAACTCCCACCAAATGATTGGGTAGGACTATGCACATAAGGCTCGTGTAATGCAAATAAAGGGGACTGGTCAGGTTTCTTCACCAGGCCCCTGGCTCTAAGAAGGAGCTATCTTTGAAGCAGCAGGGAGAAAGCAAGCCCAGGGTGACTCTGCTGCATAGTTCAGAAACAGGTATCACGGTCGCAGACCAAGGTAGACCTGAACCATGCCATGGTATTGTCAATGGCCTTGTATGCATGCGAAAGCTGGCCAGTGAGGAAGGAAGACTGTGAAAGACTTGATGCATTCAAATGATCATACTGGGGAAGAATACTGAAAGTACCAATGGACTGCCAAAGAACGAACAAATCTGTCTTGGAAGAACTACTGCCAGAATTCTCCTGAAAAGCAAGGATGGTGAGGCTGCTTCACATACATTGGGCATGTAATGAGAAGAAACCAGTCCCTGGAAAAGGACAGCACGTTTGGTACGGTCGGTGAAAGAGAGGACGATGGAGTGGCGCAGTGGCAGCCACCATGGGCTCAAACAGAACAAGAGCTGGGGAGTTGGCCCAAGGCAGGGCCAGGCAGTGTTTCCTTTGTTTTCTTGGGCTCGCAACAACATGGAGCTGACTCGGTGGCATCGAAACACAAAGAGTATATATGCTGTTGATTTGATAGTCTTTGATGTGAGTTTAGAAATGTACTTCTTTTACATGTAGTCAAAAAAAATTTAAAACCCCTTGACCAAGTGGGGAAGATGGGTTAGTGTTCTCCCTTCACTGCACACACTGTCACAGAACATCCACGCCAGGCCAGGCCACGTAACTCAGGGACAGGGAGAGGAGATAGATGTTCACCAACTTGATGTTCGTAGAGGCTTAAAATGTGGTTTCCTAGTCCAGCCTGCTGCCAGTGCTCTAATGTTAGACCAATGAGTGAATTCAACCCAGGCAGCTGCTCGTGTCATTCTAGAGCCCACAACGAACAGAGTTAGGCCAGACCCAACTCAATCTGCAGCCTGGAGTGACATTCAGCTAGCTTATAAACTAAAAATGGGGCTGAGTCCCGGTGGCGTAGTGGTTGTGCGCGGGACTGCGGCCCACTGGGACGGAGGTTCAATTCCAGCAGTGGGGCTGGGCCTCCTACTCCCACCACCAGAGAGCAGTGATGCCCCCCCCAAAAAACAAAACTAAAATGATGTGCTTAGTCAGGCAGTATCAGGAAAACCCCAGGTGAACTACAGATCCAGGATGAGAAAATGGGCATGTTAAGTCATTCAGCCATCTCACTCCTAGGAATGCCCATATCCCAATGCCCTGAGAGAAATTAAAGGTTCATACCAAAGCAAAACCGAGCCCACGCCATCAAGTGGAGTCGACTGCCAGCAATCGGAGGACAGGGTGGAACCGACCCTGTGAGTTTCTGACACTGTAACTGCTTACTAACCAGTCTTTCTTCCAAGGAGTTGCTGACCTCGTGGCCCAGGCCGCAGTCCAATTCAGAACTCTATGTCACCAGGGGTCCTAAGGTGTGACAAAGCACACACACACACACACACACACACACACACACACACTCACACGCATACACACGCATACACTCACACACACAAAAACACGCACACACATAAACATATACATCCTAGGATCAAGAAAGAGGAATATCTAATAAATTATACTATAGCCAGACAACTAAATGTTGAAAACAATTAAAAATTATGTTCTCAAAGAACATTAAAAAACATTAAAAAGTTTAAGATGCACACACTCAATTAGGTTAAAAGCATAAAAACTAAGATGCACTATTCTTTTAAAAATTATAAGAAGAAACATTATCACGTGGATACATTAATTCACTTAAGAAATATATTTTTCAGTGAAAGATAAGTTACATATCATACTAAATACTACACTGAAATATAGAAGTAAACAAAACTATATGGTCCTTGATTTCTTAAACTAAAAGTCTAGCGCTGAGGCCCGGTGGCCTAAGTGGTTGAGTGTGGGACTGCGGCCCGTGGGCTTGGTGGTTCAAATCCAGCAGCGCTCTCCAGGAGCAAGGCTGGGTAGCTCCCATGACCACCAGAGGGCAGTGATGCCCCCCCCCCAAAAAACAAAAGTCTAGTGAAGAAAGCAGGTATCTAAATATAAGCATTAAGATATATACCACATATACTTAAGTATAAGCTGACCCAAATATCAGGCAACGCACCTAATTTTACCACAAAAACTGCATTTAAAAAAGTGCTGAAAAACTCAGCTTACACACGAGTATATATGGTAATCACCAACAGTGACAAGCTACTGTAGCACACACTGCTAGTTATATCCATAAGAGTTACCCCCACCCCCACCCCAGGGCTTTAAGACTGTAATTCTTTATGGGAATAGAAAACCTCATCTAACTTTCTTTGAGCTGCTGACCTTTCAGGTAATTATTAGTCAGAGATGAATTGATGGTGGAGAGTTTGGGCGTTACTCAAGTCATTAACAATCCCTAAATTTTATCTGGCAATGCCCACCTGCAGGAGACTACATTTCCCAGCTTCCCATGTTCCTAGCTGGGACCATGTGCCTTAGCTCTGACCAATGGGATCTAAGTGGATAGAGACAGTGCAACCTCCAGCAAGCATTCTTAAACAGATAAAAGGCCTACTCTGCTTTAGTACTCTGCTTTTTTGTACTGATGTGGAAGCTTCAGGCTGAGAATGGTAGAGCCTGGCTTCCCTGGCACCGTGGAATCACCACTACCATACTTAAGCTACCTGCAGAAAAAATTTTTAACAGTTCAAGAGTTCTGAGAGAAGCTGCAATGAATTGCAGAAACCAGGATTGAGGGAATACACTAGGGCAGCGGTTCTCAACCTTGCTCATGCCGCCACCCTTTAATACAGTTCCTCAAGTGGTGGTGACTCCCCTCCCCCCACTATGAAATTATTTTCGTTGCTACTTCATGACTATAATTTTGCTACTGTTATGCATTGGACAATCCCTGTGAATGGGTCGTTAGACGCCCCCCCCCCCCCAAAGGGGTCACGACTCACAAGTTGCGAGAATTAAGACACTAGGGGGAAGAGTGATGGCTGATAGCAGGGATAATAAAGTGCTACAGCATTTTAGAAAAGTTGGTCACTTGGGGACAGATTTAATCTCCCTCATATCAGGGCTTGTTCTCCAGGCCTCCACACCAAAACATGATCGAGAAAGCGATTTTTACAGTAGGTTATCTGAAAAATCTGTCCTGCCATTGCCCTAAAACCATCCTGTAATAAACTGAGGCACATGTCAGCTTGTGTGTCATCTTAACAATCATGTCATCGCACATAGATGCAATGCAGCTACCCCTGCTCAAGCCCTGCTTTGAGAATCCCCTACCTCTGACTCCCCTAATTGTCTCTCTGACAACTATGGTTGTGTGACTTCTACTTCCTGTTCCAACTATACCAAAATGTTTTTTTCCCCATGGTCCAGTGAAGCGACTATTTTCACTCCGTGAATTTGGATGCTTTCCCGGTCTAGACTGCCTCTGTCCCTCAGCAAACCTCTGCTGCGCTTTCTTTAAGCAGCAGACTGCTGGATGGTGCTCTATGATACAAAGTACAGTTGGTTTTCCTCTGCAGGCCTCGGCAGCTCAGTGGCAGAATTCTCACCTTCCGTGAAGGACATCTGTTTTTAACTCCTGGCCAAGTCACCACAAGCAGAGCCACCCCTCGTCTGCCAGTGGAGGCTTACATGGTGCTGTGACGCTAAACCGTTTTCAGTTGCACTTCCAGACAAAGACTAGCAAGAAAGGCCTGGCGGTCTACTTCTTTTAACAATTAGGCAATGAGGGCCCTGTGAATCACAATGGCTCAGTGGATGGTATAGGAGGGCTCACTACCAGTCAGGGGGCTACTGAACAGCAGCAAATGGCAGATTTCCTTCTAACTCTTATCTCAAACTGCAACACAGGTCTATACAATACAATGTGACTTTGTAACAGGTACAGCAACTTTTCTTTTGTAAGTGTAAGGTTAAATAGAGCCGACTTGCTTCTGTGCTCCCCCATACTACAGCTCTCTAATTATACACACACTTCTAAACAGGGCTGTCATCACTTACTCTTACCACGAAGCCGCAACTACTATGACTTAAGTCTGAATCACGACAGGAGCAAGCAACAAATGCTGGGCTATCAAGGCTGTGTCTACAATGAATGAAAATGGAAGTAACCTCAAAGTAACTATTTTAGGTCCCAAATTGGAATCTTTAGTCTGACAAAGATCATGGATAATATCAAAAGTGGAGACTCGGGCAGAATGAGGCTGAATCCTGATCAATAAATTTAGATTTTTTTCCTACACTTCCAACATGACAAATAGATTCAATGAACGCCTAGCCCACTGCTAGTGGATTCTAGCACCTCGTGACCCGGGGGGGTAGAACGGGACTGTTCCCCTTTGGGGGTGCCAGATTGTTGATTTTACAAGCGCAGAAAGCCTTGTCTTTCTCCTCCATAGCCGCTGAGAGGCCAACTGCTGGCCTTAGGCTGAGCAGCCCAACACAGGACCACTGTGCTTCCAGGGCTCCCGAATCAGAGGGGCTCGATGCTGGGAAAAGAATGTCATTAGATTTCTAAACGAACTTAAATAATGTGTCTTGCTTACAAGTATTTCTGATTTGAGAAAGAAAAACATGCTTGTTATAGAGAATTGAGGAAAAAAGATGTCTAAGTATAGACAAAAACTAAGTCATCTGCAAATGTATCACATTCCAACATTCTGTGTCGGCATGGCTTGCATACCCATTCACATATACAACACACATAAAAATGGGATGAGAGTGCACGCCAAGTTATGTGTGCTTTGCCGCTTATTTTATCATGCGCATGTTCCCGTGTCATTAAGACAACTTTTGAAAACGATTTTTAATGTCTACATAACATATAACTTCTTTAGCCAAACAAGTGTGGAGACTCTTCAAGCCGACAGTGCCAAGCACAATCTGAAATCCTGTAGAGGTGAGGTCAGGAAGCGGACTTCAAAATCTGCCCGGAGAGTTTCTATCCAGGAACTTTAAATCAGTTTGAAAGCTCTAGAATCTTCTGACCAAGAATTCAATGAGTCTGAGCCATGAGGATGCTTGCTGAAGGCTAGGAGTGTACCAATTCACAATCTAAGGGGGGGTTAAGTGAAGGGTTGAGGTGGCAAGAAAAAATACAAAGTAGCACTTACTGGTAGGAGTCACCAAGGGCCTTCCCGCAACATCTTACTTTTAAAAGTGTGAGAACATATGCTTGTATTACTTACAAAGTTAATTTTTCAAGTAAGTATAGGGAAAAAAAGATTTGGGGAGAAAGTTATGTGAAGTAAGAATCGAAACAAGTCAGACAAAATGTTAACAGTTGTTAATTCTGGAGCATGTCACTGTTCTTTGAACTTTTCTGTATTCAAAAAACAATGTCTCACAATAAAGCGCTTCAGTCATGTGAATAAACTAAAGTAGACAAAAAAAATTAGAAAGTTCTACTGACACTGTGAATTGCTAGAGAAGGAAAAATAAAAAGCTAGGTAGGTATGTAGCATGAACAAGTTCTAAAATAACACCAATGGAAATTAAATAGTAATGTTACACGCTGGAATAAGCTAGGTCTGAAGAAGAAACATCTCGTGAACGTCCTCTCTGTACTTCTGGTACTATACTACCCAAATGACTCCTTTTCCGTTGCATCACGAACACAGTTCTAACAGTGTAGTCCATGCTATCAAGGCTGCAAGGCTGGTTTTCCTTTTTTGATTCTGGCTTTCTTTCCTTCATACACCTTAGTTTTCCTCATGATAAATAGGTTTTAAAATTACATTATCTAGTATACAAACTTCATTCAGATAATGGCCTGAGTTTACCACGTGCTATCTTACTGAACATAAATAAATATAAGGGGGTACTCTCAGGGCCCTGAAAACTTTCCCCCAAAGCTATGTATTTACATTCCCCCCCCCTAAACTTTTATCACCTTTAAATACTCTCCATGACACTTAACACATTTGTCAAATTTGCAACTCCACTCTTGGAAACATTTTCCAAACTCATCTGTTTGGACAGCTGATAGCACCTCCTTCACTGTTTTCTTCACCTCTTCTACTTCATCAAATCACTGTCCTTTCCTGTCCCTCTTCATTTGCAGAAGCAAAAAGAAGTCACACGGAGTGAGGTTAGGTGAATAGTGTGTGTGGTGCACTGAAAAGGCTATGTGAGCAGATGCATTGTCGTGATGGAAAAACCAATCCCCCGTCTGCCACAAATCAGGTCTTTTTTGTCATATGCTGTTCCCCAATCTTTTTAGAACCTCTAAATAGAAAGTTTAATTAACAGTCTGACCTGGTGGAATAAACTCCAAATGCACTATCATCCTCAAACATCAAAATAACAGATGAACATGGTCTTGATCTTTGATTTCACTTGATGAGCTTTTTGGGGTAAAGTGGCAATTGATGTTTGTTTAGAGGTCGTAAGAATAGCACCGTGGCTCATCACTAGCAATGACCTCGGGGGGAAAAGTCTGGGCCACTTCAGAGCTGTTCTCTCAAAGCACAGCAAGTTTCCAGAAGACGCTCTTTTTCCCAGTCAGAACTCAAGGCAGAAATTTCACAGTGACTATGCTCATTCCCAAATCTTCCTGTAAAATTCTATGAACTGAGCTTCAAGATAGTCCATCTCTTTCACAGTCCGTCATCATTCTTTGAGCAAAAGTACACAAATTTTGTCGCATTTTCATCTGTTTGGGAAGTTGACGGACATCCAAAACTAGGTTTGTCATCAATCAACCTTTTACCTTTTCTGAAACAAGGAAGCCACTTATGTACTTGAGTTTTTCCAATAGCTCTGTCCTTGTAAGCTGTGTTCAACATCACAACAGTTTCTGGGGCATTTTTCCCAAGCATGAAACAAAATTACACAGCCACGCGTTGTTCTCTTAAATCACCTATCACAAAAAGCAAGGTTTGAGTGAAACTGCTTTTACGAAAAAATTCACTGTGATCAGAAAGAACCTTTCCAAGTGACGCCACCAGGTGCACTAACTCAGAGAGAGCTGCTTGATGCCCCCACCTAGCTCAAACTGCGAAAGCTCTTGCCCAGCAGGGCATTTCTGTTTTTATTGGGAGAGGGGGAAGTTGTTCCCCTCATAATTTAAGTGAGTGCAATTTGCTTTTGGGTGATAACTCTAGCAGAGAAGAAAAATGCAACAGAGATAAACTAAATATTGATATTAGTTCTTTCTCACAAACAAAAAAAACTCAAATAAATATAAACACTCAACTTCCTTGCCTCCCTTCCCCACCCAATTTTTTCTTTAAGTAGCCCAGGTTGCCCTAACTTTTGGGCAAATCCAACAGCCTCCAATCCATTCCACTAGTCAGTTCTCACTTTCTTTCCCCGCTGGGCCATGTGAAATTTTCAGCAAATGTGACTCATTCATTGGCATCTTGTCAAACGAATCCTGAAACTATAAGGAGGCTGAGCACTAACGGAATTCTAAAGCTCGAACGCTTTCACAAACACACATCATTTCGACTCTGAAGTACTGACTCACTTTCAGAGCCAATACTTACTAACAAACTATTTATATTTTTCCTTACAAATTGTCCTCCATCATCCCACCCTCTCCTGTTTTAGTTTGGCAATTCGCTAATCTCAAATGCTTATCTGCAGAGAAGACAAAGATGGAGAAGTGTGCAGGCACAAGAACAGGAGAGCAAAGGAAAAAAGCACTGTGCATTCAGCTCTTAAAAACACATGATTCTATTCTGGAAAAAAATGTGTCTATTCTACTTACAGTTATCAAAGTTTATTTCTTATGTAGTTACATGAAAATACAATATAAGGCACACACCCACAATTTTAGATTTTCCTAGAAATAAATTGCTCACTGTTAATACATCGTCACTAAATAAAGTTTTACAAGCAACCTAAAAATGAACTATTAAGAAATGTTTAGTCAAAAGATCCTCAGTAAGATGTCGCTAGCCGGGACCATCAAATTGAAAATCCCCTTATCCTTTTGGATCATACATTTGCTGCTCAAAGATGACCTGATGGAGAAGGGTGGGGAACGCACAAGAAAAACAAAAGCTTCATTCACATTACCAGAGACACTTACTTATAGCTCTCTCGACTGCCACACTCCACCTGGTGGCAGGAGATGCCTGAATTAGCCATTACACAGGAAATTTCACAGAACACTTTCTAGTTGTCCTTGCAAAAAAGCAAGACCGTCTTCTCTTGCCTTTACAGAATAAGTTCCATGCAGTTTTTTATATAACTGTAGGTCGATATCTAATAAAGATTATCATAAAGATATGCTAATACTCAGAACAGAAAACCTACATTTAGAGCAGTCTAACTTAGACTCATTCGCACAACAAATCGAATACCATCTCAAGCTTTTAAAACAGATAACAAGACACTTCCAGCAGCTACACGAAGCTTTATTACATATCCTCACGAACTTTCTTTCCCCTTTCCCCTATGGGCAAACAAGAGCTTAATTAACACAGTTAACAGCCAACTGCCATGTTGCTTTTAGATATTTGCCAGTAACATATACCCATGGGATATCTAGAGACTGACTTCACCCAAAAATAAAAATAGATAAACAGAGCTCAAACAAAATTAAAACCGAGTCTGGCTGCCCACACTTATTTTCACACATGAGGAAAAATAGCAGTTCTCTTAGAAGCCTCAAGCAGACATATCTTTAGAACACAATGTTAAAAATATGCACCCCCCCCCAACCCCCCTCTCCCCCTACCTGTTTCTCACTCAAAGCTGTGATTTTGGCTTGGAGTTCATGAAGCTGTTTCTTGAGATCAGCATTCTGATTGGAAAGAAAAAATATCTGTGAGGAAGATATTTCATTTGTTAACAGAATAGTAGCAAGAAGACTTTATGTAGACTGTATTACAAATGACAAAGCCACCTTACACTGTTAGCCAATCAAATCAGCCAAGCATCAAACCACGCAGTCACCTCCCCACCAACCGTACCGATCCTACAGACGGACCTGCTGCTCCTGGGCGCAGAATGAGGGGCGCTGGAGCAGCCATGGTTCAGGCCCAGTTCAACCCCCCAAGGGGCTCTGCAGGAGGAGAGTCAGGCCGTCTGCTCTCCTAAGGAGTGCACCCTAGGAAACCGAGGGGACAGCCGTGCTACTCTCTCCTACTGCACTGCTGGGAGCCAGAGGCAGGTGCCATGAAATTTAGGAAGTTTTATTTGCTAGCATTTACAGCATAGTAATACCTGTCGACCAGAATATTATTAGCCTCTACATGAAGTATCAGTCGACAGAAAACCTAAAGCTCCACGAATCAGACAAAAGCAGGAAATGGAGGTTTTACGTATGCACACACTACACGCTTAACAGCAAAGATAAGAGGTTTGTCTGCACTTGGCCTCTCCCTTATTTAGTAGAGTACATTTGTTATTTTAGCCTAGATCTGAAAAGCTGTCAGTGATGCTAGTGCCTTAGCACTACCTCATTCACAATAGCACACTGACTACCAGGACATTTTCTCAGTTCTGAAATTCTAGGAATCAAAAAAGAATACTATTTTAGATGAGATACTCTGAGCATGCTTGCCTTTTACTTAATTGGGGGGGGGGGAGTCCTAAACTGAATATTTTAAATGCTCAATGTAGCAGGCCAGCCCCTCAGCAGGCTGAACATCATGTCCAATGAAACGAGTTTCTCCAGATCGTTCCACCAGCCACTCTTTCAATTCTCCATGGCTGTCTCTTATGCTGGGATGGGGCACTCGCCCTTCCTCCTCTGAGTTTCATCTTTATTGCATCCCAGGTGATCCCCTTGGTGCTCTTAATAAGTATTTGATAGAAGGCCTCTTTAATGAGTCCACCAAGGAGCCTTGGTGGTGCAGTGCTTAAGCACTTGGCTGCTTGGCAAAAAGGTGGCTGCTTGAACTCCTGAAGGAAGACAGGCCTGACAATCTGCTCCCCAAAAGACGGCAGCCGTGGAAAGCCACTGAGGTGGTCCTACTCTAGCCGACAGGGTGGTGAGTAGGCGGGGCCACCTCGGCGGGGCACACCAGTGAGAATGCCCATCTGCATCCTGCCCGTTTCACAGGGCAGACTGTTCTGCTTCAGGCGCCGGCGCGTCACACAAGTTCTGACGTGTGCTCCTACTGGTATCTCTGTTGACAACGGTGTGGGTGACCACATCAGATCTGAAAGAATCTGTTCATCTAAGTCTTGACTTACACTGAAATAAAAATAAAACAATCACACCGAAAAAGTTCCACATGACAGCTGGACAGGCTGACGGGAGTAATTGCCGGCATCAGGCAGAATCAATGAACTGTGCTGAACACAAGGGTGAGGCCACCATGCACTAGGTACGCAGAACGGAGTGCTATTCCCCTTTTCCAAAACTGTAACCCTCAGTGCCATTCTTCAATCCCAGGATTTATCTTCCTGTACTTCACAATGAGGCAGGTATGGCAACCTCACAGGTTGCACTGAAGAACTGTACTCTCAAGGGTTTTCAAGGATGTGATTCTTCAGAAACAGATGACCAGGCCTTTCTATCAATGCACCTCTGAGTGATTCTGCACCACCAACCTTCCAGTTATGCACTTAACGATGTAGCTATTTGTACCCCCAAGGAAGGAACTGTACATACCCTCATTGACTTACTAACTTATGAGCACGCACCTAGAAATCTAGGGATTTTATGAACAGCTTATGACTGAGCAAGTCTGGTATTTTTCACTTATAAGCCATTGTCTAGTGGCTACAAAAGAGATACTGCCTGAGCAGTAAATATAATCATCTGAAGACAATATAATTTTGTTCCGGTAGATTCCTACTAAGAGGGAGAAAAATAAAACACCTAAGTCAAACTCCTAAGAGAACTGAAAGAAAAGTTAGCATTTGCTGGATTGTTATATAAGGTATTTCTTTATACTCCTTTTTTTTTTTTACTCTTTTTTAAGGGCTGCTTCAAAAATAAAATTTTCAAAATGTTTTTTAAAAAACTCTTTTAAAATTCTTACTCTGGACATAGTGCGGGATTCCATAATTAAATGTTCTGTACTATAAATTCTGAGCAAATAAGAATGGTTCTGGGACACTTTCAATAATTCTAAGGCTACAGAAAGCTTGATAAACTTTGATTCTGAGTAAGAAGGCTCATGGAAATGGAATTTAGGCTTTATGACCCAAAACCCATCACCACTGAGTTGATTTTGACTCAAAGCAACCCTCTCTGGGTTTCTGAAGCTGTGAATCATACAAGAGCAATTCAGCATCGACTTTCTCCTGCCACGCCACTGCTGGGTTTGAACCACTGAACTCCAAGTTAGCAGTCTCACAATTGAAACGCTTATGTCTTTCAAAACAAGTAACATAAAATGAAGATAACAGTAACCAATATGAAATGATACCTATATTGCAACAGATTGACTGGATTTTTCTAAACTCTAAAACCGTGAAGACTAGTGTGCTAATAATAATTATTAGGAATAAGACAGTTCTTTTTAACTTAAGTATAGTCTGTATTTTAATATTTCATTCTAAATTATTTTAAAGGAATAATTAAAAGAAAACAAAGATAGTCGTTACCTGTGGATCCTGCTTCATTTGAGCAACCAGTTTCTGGTAATAAATAGAGAGAGAGAGACATTAGTCTTAAATACTATCTCACTATTTGTCTAGCCAGATTTGATCCCATATATGCAGGATTTAGAATCCACACAAAAAATGAACAAACGTGCAATCACAAGAGACCAAAAGTTTGTGATCTGTATAAGGATAATTAGACAATCCTCTTCAAAGAAAAATGTGGAATAAAGTTCAACTATCACTTTAATTATTCCCTCAACTATCACTTTATATTTGAAATGAAAAGGTGTTTGTTTTATAATAAATCTAGGGGTTGGAATTTTGGGAAAGTCATTTAAGTAAGCTGCTAATCCAAAAGTGAAGCACCCCTTTAAAACAGTGTTATTTGCTTAGAGTCCAGACGAAGCCTGAAGAGAAGATGCTCATCTCCAAACAGGCCTGCTTGTGCACAGCTAAGTACAGATTGGCAGGTCTGCTGGTTTGGGCCTACCCACAGAAGAAGCCCCGTGTTAAGATTTGGCTTTGCCATTGTCTTAACTGGAGGCAAAGGGGTGGGTGAATGCTCTTAGGGAAGCGTGAGGACATGGGGTACCAACAGGGAGATTGCCTGCCTGGGCTACCCTGGCTAAATAATACTGAAAGAGCCCAATACAATATAAGCCAGACCAATGAAAAGCACAGACAAACAAATTCCGTTTGACTCAGGGCATCTTCTCAATATCAACACTGCCCAATCCCAACAATAACAAAAGGCAGGAAAATCTGAAGGGTTAAAAAAGAGAGAGCGAAGGCTAATTCTTAAAGATATTAGAAATTAGCTGTTCTCCAAGTGACTTTCTCATTTAACTGAAAAAATCCACTGCTCCCATTAGGTGCCAAAGCACTTTAAAATTTTAAATCATATGGTCCTACTAAATCAATACTTGCCCTCATGAAGAGATCAGTGAAGATAAGGGTGTTATAGCAGAGAGTGGTGAAGAAACCAGATGTGCCCACAATCAGAAAGGTGACTATGTGGGGGCTTGAGGGCGTGTTTTGAAATAAGCAACTATCTAAGTGGGGTGTAACTGAAGCACACCAGCCAGTGTGATCTAGGGATTGTAAACAATAAAATCCAAACAGGAAGGAGGAAAAGGCATCAGAGTTAAAATTCTGACCACCCAGTTTGCAGAAGGCTATGGACGACAGTGGAGTTCTAACCTAATTTGCGGAGCCCCCACATGGATTACGCCTCTGCCTCCAGGGACCCCTCTGACCCGCGCCCAGGGATGCACACAGCCTTGCTATCAGCAGAGAGCGGTGTGAAGTCCACTGTGGCAGACTGAGTTAGGTAAAAATGAAACAACTTATTTATTACAGCTCCCCTTTGACCCATTTTAAAGTTGTTTCAGTTATTAATACTTTCTGCTCTATTTTCAATTGAAGTTTGTTTTTTGTCACTGTTAGTTGAATTTTCTTCATTTGCTTCCTGTTCGTGTTTTGTAAGATTGCTCTGTATTTGAAATCCAGAGTAGGTACATCTAAAGAGAGCAACTGAATTAATAATTACACACTGGCATGATTGGGGGAGCTGGGGGAAACGGGAGCTAACGAGTATGAGAAGAAAATGAACTGAAATGGATCCTGGTGACAATTATACAATTCTTCTTAATATGAGAGAACAATTAAATTTTATAATATGTGAATTTTATACCAATAAAACTATTTCTTTAAAATTTTAAGTTATATTGGATAAAAATCTTTCTATATATATATAAACACTCATCTGCCTTCTTAAATAGAGAAAGTCAAGTTCCATTGATACTTAAGAGACGTGATCAGTCAATTAATATAATGTGCTAAAATACAATAAAGCCTTTACAATATAAAAGCCTAAAACGGCTGTTGTAGATTATTCTTTTGTGTGCATGTTAGTTTTTCAGTCTACTGACAAGCGCTCAGTGAACACATCTTAATGCCCAGCAATCAGCTAACAAATCTTGCTATTACTGTGCCTCCCTCTAACCGCCACTGAACCCCACCTTAAATTTGCTGCTTCTGATCTGCTATGTGATACACTTAGTGGACTAATTCCAAGAAGTATGAATAGGTTGTGAGTAACAGTCTTAAGAAATCCCTGGGTAAAATGTACAATCTTTAGGGAATAACTTATGGCATTTATTCTGACGGTCAAAATTTTTTACTTCCTGGTGCTCGGGCACATCCTGCATTACTAAGGTTGCCAACCATGTAATCTTCAAATACATGAGGTGAGTGTGACTGTATATTCTACGCCATATCTGATACTAGTAGATCTTCTGTCTTGGCCTTAATCTACAAAATCAGAACAATACACATTCCAAGAGTTCAGTGGATCCGAGCACAAGGCTTACACATGCACACGCCTACTGATGAGCCTAAAGGCTAGTTAGCCACATTCCTCAATTTTAAAAAGCTTGGTTTCCTGTTTTGACCTAGTTATCAGAGGTGGATACTATCCTAAAGTTAACTTAAAGGATCTTCTTCCCTTTTTAAATTCCATTGAATTTAAAAATGATTGATGACAACACAAACTCTCCACCTCTGCACTGAAAAAGCAAACTTCCTTGTCTATCCATATGCTGTATTTTAGACAATCAGGGCAGGACAGGACAAGTGGACAAAAAGCTAGACACCAGGAGTGTTCAATACGCTGATGGTGATCTCCTAGTCGATCGCAAAAAGAGTGTGGGAAGATCGCATGACGCTAAAACAAATAGAGGGGTTAGAGTGAGGGTGAGGGTGGTATGAAACTTAGGTTTAGGGTTAGTTTTAGGGCTATTGTTAGGGTTAGACTTAAGAGAGGCTGATCGCGATCGACATATTGGGCACTCCTGCTCTACACCATCCAAATTCCATTGGGGACTTTATGCTGTCATCGTGTCTTCAAAGTTACTTTCTCGTAGTAAGAAATTAGTAACCTTTTCTAAAGGATACACTTTATACCAAGAGTCAGCAAGCTATTGCCTATTGGCCAAATCTAGCCTGCCACCTGTTTCTGTAAGTAAGGTTTTACTGTATCACGGTAATATTCTGTCACCCATATTCCGTCTATGGGAGCTTTGTCCCTGTGACATCAGAGCCAAGTACTTGTGACACTTTTTTTTTCCTTTAAAAATCACTTTATTAGGGGCTCATACAACTCTTATCACAATCCATACATCCATTGTGTCAAGCACATTTGTACACTTGTTGTCATCATCATTCTCAAAACATTTGCTTTCTACTTGAGCCCTTGGTATCAGCTCCTCCTTTTTTCCCCTCCCTCCCCTTGCCACCTCCCTCACACACCCGATAATTTTTTTTAGAAACATTGCTACAAGTATCTTTATTGTTTGTTTTTTTGTGGGCATCACTGCCCTCTGGTGGGAGTAGGACACCCAGCCTTGCTCCTGGAGAGCTGCTGTTGGATTTGAACCGCCAAGCCAGTAGGCCGCAGTCCCACACACAACCACTACGCCATCAGGGCTCAGCCCACCCCTGATAATTTAAAAATCATTATTTTGTCATGTTTTACACTGTCAGACATCTCCCTTGACTCACTTTTCTGTTGTTCATTCCCCAAGAAAGAGGTTATATGTAGATCCTTGGAACTGGTTCCCCCTTTCTACCTCATCTTCCCTCCACCCTCCCAGTATCGCCACTCTCACCACTGATGCTAAAGGAAGCATCTGGTCTGGATTCCCTGTATTTCCGGTTCCTATCTGTACCAGTGTACATCCTCTGGTTTAGCTGGATTTGTAAGGTAGAATTGGGAGCATGAAAGTGGGCAAGGGAGGAAGCATTAAAGAACTAGAGGAGAGTTGTATGTTTCATTTCCTGACTGGCTCATTTCCTCCCTGTGACCCTTCTGTAAGGGGATGTCCAGTTGTCTACAGATGGGCTTTGGATCTCCACGCTGCACTCCCCCTCGTTCATGACATGGTTTTTTTATTCTTTGATGACTGCTATCTGATCCCATTGGCACCTTGTGATCACACAGGCTGTGTACATCTTCCATATGGGCTTGTTGCTTCTCAGCTAGATAGCCACTTCCTTATCTTCAAGCCTTTAAGACCACAAACACTGTATCTTCTGAAAACCAGGCACCATCAGCTTTCTTCACCACGTCTGCTTACGCACCCATTTGTCTTCAGTGACCGTGTTGGGAAGGAAGGTGAGCATCATGGAATGCCAGTTCAATGGAGCAAAGTGCTGCTGCATTGAGGGAGTACTTGAGTAGAGGCCCAATGTCCATCTGCTACCTTAATACTCAACCTATAAATATATGCACATAGATCTATTACTCCATCATATATAAATATATTTACGTATGTCCATACCTGTATTTCAGTGGTTCTCAATCTGTAGGTCATAACTCCTTTGGGGGTCAAATGACCCTTTCACAGGTGTCACCCATTCATAGCAGTAGCAAAATTTGTTATCAAGTAGCAACAAAAATAATTTTATGGTTGGGGGATCACCACAACATGAGGAACTCCATGAAAGGGTCATGGCATTAGGAAGGCTGAGAACCACTGTTATATTTAGACCTCTATAAATGCCTTTGCCGCCTAGTGAGTTCTTTTCTCTATTTCCTTTTACTTTCCTCTTGTTCCACTATCGTGCTCTACCTTCATTTGGGTTTCAGTAATTCCTCTTCATTATATTGCCCTTGATCATGCCCTACCAGGCATTCTACACCCTCCTCACCATCGATTTTGGATCCCTTGTTGTTCCCTTGTCCCTGGGTTTAGCACCCACTTCCTGACAAAGACACTTTATGGAAAAAGTTTACCAACTTCTGAAAGTTTAAATGTGCCTTTCATTTAATCCCTCGAGGAATAATAAAAGGTGGGAGGGAAAAGGGGAATTCAACCAGAAAGATGTGCTGTTCATCATATCACTATTATTCCAGCACTTAATAAATATTAACCATTGCTACTTTCTTAAGCCACCTTCTGTCCACACACACAAACACAACCCAAAAACAACAAAAATATACCTCTCCTCTAGCAATACCGAGTGTTCCATAATACACTTTTCAGGCTACCAATCTTTTAAGAAAGTCTCATATGAGACTTGCTCACTTGTGAGGATAAGCTGAAAGAATTTCATTTTTCTCATCTCAAAATTTCTTGAAAGGAGGAAAAACTACAATAATCACATTCAACAGCCACTAAGTCTTTGATCCACACAAATTTCAGGTTGATTACTATATCCTAGAAATTCACTCCAGGAGCGGATGTTCAGATTTGAACCGTGAACTTAATTCTCAGCCATTTGCCATTCAGCCACACTGGGTATTCAATGTACCTCCATGTTAAAATCCTGATACCTTATCTAGCAAAAAACAACAGGCTTGTTTTTGTTTTTTGTTTTTATAAACATCACTTATTATATTCTATACAGGCATTTGTCCCAGGGTTCCGAACAAGATCTACTCGCATGCCTGTGTCTCTTACGTCCTTGTAGATTTGGGGGAGCCGGTGCATTTGGCTCTTATTTACCCTTACTTTTGTACAAGAAATGGCTAAAAGCCGTTCCAAAGACTAGAAGCTGCACATGTAGCAAATCAAAGTGGCTGTGAGGCAGATTGTTAGTAGAGTTGATTCAATCATTTCAAAGTGAAGGCAAATTTAAATAACATTAAAGGGGCAGTCAGTATGAATTGTCTGTTAGCCATGGGATTGCCCATACTAGATTTTTAAAGTCACTATAGAAACAAAGCACGCTGCATATAAAGATACCCCCACCTGCAGAAGGCACAACTAAGAGTGCTACTAAGAAAGTTTACCAGAAGACCCAAAGCAGCAGCAGGAATTTAGCAGAGAGCAAAGGCCTTTGCAACAGAAAATAAAAGAGAGCAAATTTGAAAGCTAATGCTTACTTGTCAATCATTTTTATCTGCAACATAAAAAGATAGTACACTAAATAAATTTATTATGAATCTTCCCAAAAGTAAAATTACTGGCAGTTTAATATTTCAATGTCACACTTCAAAATAATTCTGAACTTATCTATAAAGATTTAAGAGTTAAAAAGAAAAGTTTCTTTGACACTTTCCATTAAATTTGCATCTATCCTAATTCGGGGCAACTTGCAAATCTTACTCACTCTCAAAACTCGCTACCATCAAGGTGATTCACAGAAAACACATGAATCATAGTAGAACTGCTGTGTGAGTTTCTGAGACCGTCTTTACAGGAGTAGAAAGCCTCGACTTTATCAATCAGAGTGGGAGATGGTTTCAAACTTTTGGCCCTGAACTTAGCAGCCCAAGGCATAACCACCAGGGCTCATTATTAAATTCCCAAGATTGCCTCCCAATAATTTCAGAAATTAATCCTACACAGACTATTCAGATAAAACTATTTAGATAAAGCAAACATTGCTAAAAGATAGATCTCTTCTCCACATTCCAATTTACACATTTAAAAGTAGTCTATTAATAATAGTTAGCACTTTGGGGTGGCTGTGTATGTAGCTATGCTGTTTAATATATGTGTATGCATGTGTGTATATATACATACAGAGGAGCTGTATGTGCTTCATGTGCTGGGCTGCTAATCACAGGGTCAGTTGTTTGAAACCAATGAAAGGGAGGGAGGGAAGGAGAGAAGGAGAGAGAGAGAGAGAGAGAGAGAGGTTTTCTACTCCCATGAAGAGCCGCAGGCAGTCTCAGAAATGCACAGGGACAGCTCCACCCAGTCCTCTGGCCTCCATGACTCAGCGGGGAGTGGATCTGTGGGAGCATGTACACACACCACACACCAGGGCTTCACAACTGTGGTGGGAAAAGTAAACCAAAATGCACTTTCCACAAACTTTTAAAAGTCCCCTTGTGTGTGTATGTGTTTTCTTAAGGTTTCTTGAGCCTGAGCAGCACGGATCGGGAAGTTTAAACAGTTATGAAGTAATCATTTTCTTTACTAAGGATTGGAATCAAGGCACGAAACTGAGTCATCTCATCAATATATCAGTATCGTGGAGTGGGGGAGGATTAAAAAATGATGGGAAAAATGGAATTGAAGGGGCATTTCCCCACAAACTTTCTGAAGCCCTCTTGAACATGGTACTTTATTGGATGTCGTGCTACTTAACATATGCACATCAATGCACATGAACTGAGTCCTTCAAATGAACTAAAAGGTAGAAACAGAAAGAGATCTTTCTTTCAGTAGCTTTGCAATGTTTTAAAATTTTTTAAAATTCAGTTACTTTCTCTGGAAAGGAAAAACTGGTAATATTTCATTAAAGTTTTTAAAAAGAAATAAGTAGGTACTATCAATGAAATCTGTGGAGCAACAATGGAAAGCAAATGACATGATTATTGGACAACTATCTGACTATTAAAACTAAAGTGACCACCAGAGAGGGGCCTGCTTGTTAATGCGAGCCCTGACTTAACAGCACAATGTGGGAGAAGCAGGAAGGGAACATACCTGGTGAACCTGAATTTCCACTTTAAGAGCCTCCTGTAGGGTCTGCAACTCCATCCTCTACTGTCTCCACTTCCTCTTATGTCTGCTAATGTTCTTCAGCCTTTGTTTACAATAACCAACTCCTCTTCTCACTGTGGCTGTGGAGATCATAAAATGTTGCAGATTGTTATGTTGGACATAAAGACAACCTCCAAGTCAAATGAAACAAATGTTAATTTTAAAAAGTTGACCTAAAGAACTCAGGGCAAGAAATTTCCCAGATTGATTTTTTTGTTGAAACAATTCAGTACACAAACTTTCCGGATTTTATTCTTTGAGCATTCTGCTAAAGGAAGTGGGGAAGCAATGGGCTGAATCTGGGCATAAAAACATCTAGGCAATGCTCAGCACCACGTGACTCATGGAGGACCCGGAGCTGAACAAGCCCCCTTCCACCTAGCAGGGGAGACTGTAACCATCCAGGACGTGTCGTGCTTATAAAGAGACACACTGCTGTGTGGTCACACATTTTTAAACATCACAGAGGGAACTGGATGGCTGAGAGCCTCTCCGAGGTTAAAATGGGCCAAGGCATTTTCCTTAATACAGTCTTACCCTGTTTTTAAAATGAAGACACTAAAACGAGGAAATTATGACACAATTTAAAGTCTTACATATATCAAATTAACACAACACAGATTAAAACAGTGCAATGTATCTTCAATGTCATGGCTATTTTAAGGCAAATGTATTGTGCATTACAACAGGTAAGAGAGTCTCGTAACAGAACATGCTTCCAGTTTCACAGAGAAAAGCAGCTTCTTCCAAACCCGTGTAGGCATCTCTTTGACTGTCTCTGGAGATAAGGTCCAAGTGCGCACCTGAGGTTCTCTGCAAATGTGATGCTCTGCCTGACCTTCCTCTCCTCATCTCCTCAGCACTTGAAAAACTCACTGCTGTCAAGTTATTCCTGACTTGTGGGATTTTGTGACTGTTATCATTATGGAAGCAGACTGCCAGGCCTTTCTTCCACGGCACCACTGGGTGGGTCTGAACTGTCGTCTTTAGGGTAGTGGTTGGGAGCAAACCACTTCACCACTCAGGGCCCATCCTGCTCACTACTGCAATTTCAGTGGGCTCAATACCTAATTTCTCCTTTCATTCCTTTCTTGAATGTGGCCTTAGTCATGTTTTTAAGCACTCTCCGGAAGCAAAAGTTGGTCTGGACCTGAGTGAATTTAACTTTTTCTTCAAACCTCCTTTCTTGGCACCTATGAAATTTGTAGTGATAGCAGCTTTAAAACATTTTTGTAAATAGAACCAAACCAAACTTGTTGCTATCAAATGGATCCCGACTCAGACAGAGATCCTACAGGGCAGGGTTAAACCTGGGAAACAGAACTTTCCAGGCTATAATCTTTTACGAAGCAGTCTGACACATCGTCCCCTTGTGGAGCCAAGAGTGGGTTCAAATTGCTGTCCTTTTACCTGGCAGCTAAATCCCTTTAAATAGCTTTTTAACGAAGTTATTAGAACAACTACTCTTTAAACCACTACTCTTCAAACCAATGATCTTCACACTTTCTAAAAACTATATGCCTGTGCATAAAGTCCATATTCAAGCTAATTTTCTAAAAGTTTTTTAAAAACAGATTTAACAGTTATAATGGAATCATTAACTACAAAATGCATTCTTCTGAGTATCAGTTTTCATTATATTTGCTTAATTTCACTAGGCTTAAAATATCTGAGGCAATCTTTCCCTGGGGACTGACTGTATCCTGCTATGTAATAACAAAACAACCTGACCTTAAAAAAAAAAATTCTAAAGGGCTGAGCCCCGGTGGCGTAGTGGTTGTGTGCAGGACTGCGGCCCACTGGGACGGAGGTTCAATTCCAGCAGTGGGGCTGGGCCTCCTACTCCCACCGCCAGAGAGCAGTGATGCCCCCCCTCCCCCCAAAAAATTCTAAGGCTACATTTTTTTTTCCAAATGTATATTTGTGAAGGGCAGGGAAAAGATTACAGGAGTCCTGTTAGACCAAGAGACAAGCATTTGCCTGCAAGACAAAAAGCAGTTCAAAACCACCAGTGGATCGGCAGAAGATGAGATGGGGCAATCTGCTCTGTAAAAATGACCAAAAGCCAAATTTACTGCCAGAGTCTATTCTGCCGCACAGTGATCCTTCAGGACAGGGCAGAACTGCCCCAACTCTTTGCTTGGGATAGACCGCCTCATCTTTCTTCTGCTTTGCGGCTGATGGTTTTGAATTGCTAACTTTGTGGTTAACAGCCCACTCTGTGTAACCCACTCCACTACTAGGGCTTCTTTCTGTAAAGATTAGAGGCTGGGACATCTAGGGCAGCAGTTCTCCCCTGTTCTAGCGTTACTATGAGCCGGAATGAACTTGATGGCGCACAGTACACCACCACCGTGGGCAAATTACTGTAGAGCAACGCTGTCAACCAAATGATTTTATAAAGGCAATCCATCTGGAGGGGGGATTTAGGAAAGGAGATACTGTGATGAAGAAAGTGACATCCTTCATGGAAAGTAACAGGTTACAAGAATCAGGCACGTAATTTTTAACTTACTATTTTACAAGTTTACAAAATTATTATAAATAAAACAACTAGCAAAATAATCCAAGTACTGACTAGGATCAAGAATTAGAACCCAAACCCTTTGCCATCCAGTTGATTCCGACCCATAGGAACCCTATGTAAGGTTTCAGAGCCTACAAACCCTGTACAGGAGCAGGCAGCCCTATCTGCGTCACGGAGTGACTGGAGGGTTGACTCCTCGACCTTTGCAGTGAACAGTCCAATGCTGACCTGCCAGTGCCACCTGGGCTCCTCTCTCATTATAATTACCTTACGCTAGATACAACCACAAAGATAAAACTATCCAGACACGTTGAATTTTAGGTACTAAAACAACCTCTCTCCTCAAATTCTTGATTTCTCTATTAAAGTTTTTGTGGAAAACTGACTCGTGATCCAATTCCGATTGATCCTGGCCCTGTGGCAGGAAGCAGAACTGTTCCAGGGGGCTTCGACCCTCTGCCGCCTGGTCTTCCTCTACACTCGTCGCTAGCCACGCGCTGGAACCACTCGAAGATAGTCCTTGAACTAATCTGATTGTTTCCTAAAATATGTAGCACGGTTCCATCAGGAAGATGTGCCCCAAACCAATTCCTTATCCTTTTTGTCAAATTAAGAATCATTTTTAAAACCAATAGAGTATTTTCAGTCTCAGAAAGTCTTTATAGAGTAGTAACATATAGCACTATAGAACAATTCGGTGAGTAAACTCTGAAATAAACAGGTTAAAAACACAGAGAACCTTCGACAAGTGTAACACAGGCTTAATACAGTTTCTATGGAGAACTCACACATTTTTAAAATATGATGAAAAGGCAACCCCCAGGAGGACCAACAGACATGAAAAGCCGTCACCCTGACTACAGTCACAGCAGTGTACATTTGAGTTTTGAAGATGGAACTGACAGACTTGTCAAAATAATAATAATACTCTTTGTTGCCTAGTGTTTGAGCCTGGTGATATTTTCATCATTTGCTAATGGTTATCTCTGAGTGGCTGCACCAAGGGTTATTTACTTCCTTCCTGTAGGATTATCAATTTTTCAATTTTTTCCATAGTAGATATGCACTTATTTCTAAAGTTGAAAAATATTGTTTAACTGAAACTGGGCCTAACCCTGGAAAAAGTGAACTGAGAATTAATAGATAAAAAGCATCCAAAAACTTCACACTGATTAACAACAATATTCAAGAAAATAACAGTAAAACCAGGGTTTAACCTGCAGCTTTGAATGTCAAAGAGTGACTTGCATGATGAGAAGTCTGCAACTCACGTTAATGAGGAGCTGAAGGCTTTTACTTCCTGCACCAGATTGCTGACGCTTATTAGCAGGCATGTAAGAGTAAAATCTTATTTTATTTTATTTTATTTCACAAGAAAACTGAAGGGTTAAAAAAAGATAGTAACTAGTCATGGAAAAACTTATGAAGAACAAGAAGATTCACTTGAAATTCTTTTTCAAAAACATCTCCTTCCAGGTAGCAATTTGGAGTGATTGGCCTATGCCTAAAGGAACACGTGATATACACAGCACACAAAGAAAAACAAGACAAGTATTGGGTTGAATCTCTTGAAAAATATGTTGCGGGCTTAGACAACTCATGAAGACATCATCTAAAGACTGATTTGGAATAGTATCTGGCATTCGTTGCTGAATTTGTAAAAGATGGTTGATAAGTTATTAATAACAAATCATTTGCTGCCAGGTGTACATCCATACACTCCCCAAACAAGAATACACACGCCTTGTTCACCACTCAGTAACCCTACGTGACCATCAGTGCAGTGGTCCCCTAGCACAGAACAGCAATCTGTCTGAGAATCTTCCCAGTCCACAAGGGGTTTAAAGGTTCCTGGAAGAGGATTGAAAGATAATAGAAATTTCCTGGAATGTTTTGAAGGCCCCTTTCTTAAATGTTAAATCTAGTGGTTTCTCACCTTGCAATAACAACAAAACACAAGTACTGCACACAACCTTCCCCTTCCCATAAATCAAAGAAACAGATGCCAATAGTCAAATTTCACCTTAAAAGGTAGCTGTGGATTATGGAAAGAATATTAATTGTGCCCCAAACAAAAGAACCTGAATTTACTAACTCCCTGTATAACCACTCTCAGTTGTGTTTGTTTTTTTTTCCTTATTTGCTCATAAATCAGAAACAATGGGAACAATCACTCCAGGTGACTGTTAAGAGGTTTAAATAAAGTAGAACTAGATGACAAGTCCTTCATAAATGATTAAGTACCGGGCTATTCATAACATAGCTAACGTTTTCCACTCATTCAAACTTTGAAATATTTCACTATAGTACATTGCTAAGAAAACCAGAGGCTTCCTATTTTTAAATTCTCTAAGAAAGACATTTCTAAATATTTTGGTGGTGTAATTCTGCTTAGAGATATGTGACCTCTAGGCCATTGATTATGATTATAATAACTTAGAGTAAAGCTGTAACTCTGACTTTACTGCTAAGGAACCCTTTGCTCTTGCCAAAGTTGACATAAACCTTTCCTTAATCCTCTATTCATCAATCAACATTTACTCTTACAATCAGTCCAGGAGACTGTGTGCCTCAGCATGAACTCCCTAAAAATATGAAGCTCCGTCTTCACTATGTGTATTTATGTGGTATCCGACTCCTCCCTCCTCTTTTGATCTGTATTCTCAGACACACTGCATAGGATTTTAATTAATTATTTTTTAAAAATATGTGCCAATATGACTGAACTACTGAATTGTAGAGTATGTGAATTATTTTATTATTTTTGGGGAGTGGGCATCACTGCCCTCAGGTGGTGGGAGTAGGAGGCCCAGTCTTTGCTCCGTGGAGCTGGAATCGAACCTCCATCCCAGTGGGCCGCAGTCCCGCGCACAACCACTACGCCACCGGGGTTCAGCCCAGTATGTGAATTATATGCCAATAGTATTGATAGAAAAAATAAAGGTCAATGTAAGAAGTAGAAAGTTTTGGCATATCTATATATCCTTGCTACTTGTCACGTGCTTAAAATATAAATGTCAGCTTTTCATTTGTGGAAAATTTCCTACTATGCACATAGAGATAATAATACCGGTAACTTAAAATACCCATAGCTTTTAACTTACTTAATATCAAACCAAGATGCTAAAAATAATAGTTATTTTAAATAAATTAATTCATTTATTGAAAGCTTTAACTTATTAAAAATAAACCCATATAAAGTCACAACATAAAAAAAATCAATGTAATGTTTGTTTTCTTAGCATTGAGCAAATGTTCCATAAATTCAAATTTATTTTTACAGTGGTATTTCCTGGGTAAAGCTTCACAAGGTCAACATAAAATGCTACTATCCAATGGGCTTGACGACACTGATTTTATTAGTTTTTTTCTAATACCTCTCAATTTAATGTGACTTTATCATTAATCTGCAATGGAGTTATGCCAACATATGATTTTTCAGACGCAATATAACACAATCCTGATTTAATGGCTATACCTTTGAAATTAGCCCAGTTACTATGCTCAAACCCTGGTGTTACAGATATTGCTAACAATCGTTTTAGTTAGTTAGACTGATGTTTCCCAACTATTCAATTTTATATATAAATTCATATATATTGTGTATATTCACTCCTGACTTATGAACATGGTTACATTTCAAAGACCAAATTGTTATATGAAAATATGTATTATATAAAAATAGAGAAAGCCACATTAGATCCCAAAATGGAGGACGACTACATCATTATACATCTGCTAAATAACATAAAACTGCCAAACCACTAAGAATCATGGCTGAGGCAAGTTGACACACATCTTTGAGTGTGACAGCAGAGATGCTCTTGCCTCACACCTTGGCATTTGTTACTGTCAAACATACATCATTAAGTATAAAATAGTCGGACAGATTTTTACTGTGGGCATAAATGTAAAATGTCCAATAACAAGATAATCAATAAGTGAGGAGCACTTGCATGTACACTCTTCCACAAAACTAGGTTCATGAGAGCTAAATATCTAAATGTGTTTGAGTGTAATGTACTTACCTTTATGGGGGGGGTTTGGAGAAAAAGGAGGTGTTTCTTTTACACGCTTACACACTTTACCTCTTTACAAGGGTGTCTGTGACATTTCAAGGTAAGCCAGAGTTTCCCTGGACTCCTCTCCTCTACCATCTACTTTCTTTTTTTTTTTTTTTTTTGGGGGGGGGGGAGGGCATCACTGCCTCTGGTGGTCGTGGGCGCTACCCAGTGCCACTCCTGAGAGCCGCCGCTGGATTTGAACCGCCAAGCCCGCAGGCCGCAGTCCCACACTCAACCACTTACGCCACCGGGGCTCAGCCCCAACCATCTTCTTTCTACCACCCACACACCTCTCAACATAGTTTCTAACTCAGCTTTCTGATGCCCAACCAAGGATGTAATGTGAATTTTTCTTTTGGACTCCATATAGCTATTAAAAAACCAACAACCAGGAAGCAAGCATGCATACTAAAATCAGCACCCCTATGTCCATCAATAGGGTCATTAGGTAAATTTAGAAATTCAAAATAAAAGAGTTTGGGGAACAGTATTATCTGAGCCACAGTGACAATGAGGCCAAGGTTTTAGAAATGGGCTCCACACATACCAGAAGGCTATTTAAAGCTCAAAGATCGTCCAGACAAGCTTGGCCAGAATCATATAAATATTCATCACACAAAAGAGAGTCTAAGAGGGTGTGGTGGTCTCATAATAACCATTAAGTACTTAACAGGAAGAAGCGGAAGTTATGGGAGATAGATTTCAGATCAATAGGAGGAAGAACCAAGGATTAGAGCTGTACAAAAAGGAATGGGTTACCTTATGAGGTAGTGGGCTCCCTGTCATTAGAAGTATTCAAGAATGCTGCATATCATATCCCCCTCTTGGAGATTCACAATGCATATTAGCATATTAAAGGTTCTGAGAAGTCCTGCAGTAAAGAAACCTGTTTAACTTTGTTTAACCCACATTCCCCAAATTCTTTGATCACAGACCCTTTTCCACCCCCACCCTACCACAGTAATACCTGTCTCTGTGGAACTAGAGTTCCTCAGCACATGCTATCGACAACCGCGGGCCACATTTTAAAAACGTAGTATTCAACATGTACTTGAGTGACAACCTGCACAGATTATAGAAGGAGAAATGGCTACACACAGTGTGAGGCTGGGGGAGAAGGTCTTCAAGAGTAAAATTCTAAGACTCCATGGGTGGATCACACACACTTCAAAGCAAAGGGTCAGTAGCAGTGGGGTCTTGATTATTTATTTTAAACGATTCCCGAAGAGGAAGGCAAGTAGAATAACCAGGTAGGAAAATACAAAGTTAACTACTTTCAAATGCCTCCCCTTCCATACCCCCAGCTGAACTCCTAACAGTGAGGAGCGCTATCTGCCTCAAGGACCCTAAGTTATTGAAAAAAAGCCATGAGCAAATAGCTACTTCACTCACCAAGTTAACTGCTCTATGAGAGAGAATTTCCTCAGAGGAGTAGCCTGGCATTGAGAGAGTACCCTAATTCCAGACATCTCTAAGTTTAATTTTTTATCATAATACATATCAATTAAGGTTAATATGTCTGATGTTTAGTCACTAGACTGCCCTGTGTAATTTGTAATCTTGTATTAGATATTTAAAGAAATGATTAAGTCTGATGATTTAATAAGCCATTTTAAAAATCTATTAGATATTAGGAGGGGAATGTGTCTGCTTATATGCCACACAGTTATATTTCTCTCTCCTTCTGTTTGCCTCTTTTAAAAGTAATATCAAACAGCAAAACACTAAAAATGTACTCTCACACATGAAGCGACTCCAACATTAATAATAAAAATGCAGAAGAGCCCCAAATTTCCAAGTCAAGAGACCCACAGTTAGCCAAGACCTTGCCGCTTTGCACATATACTATGGCCATCGAATTTAACAGTGAGCATAAGTAATACAAAACATCATGGGAACCTTAACTTTTGAATTTCCTGACTTTTCAATTCCTAGTCCTAACTACTGCATTAAGGATGTTCTTCGGCAAGAAGAACCTCTAAAATTTAACAGGTTATTGAATGCAGGAACATGCAAGCCTAGCAGTGTTATTAGAAACACAAATGCATTTGAGATATGGCTATGTGAAATTAGACAAAAACTCACTTTCACTTAGTGTAAGCAGCAGAGCCTCATTTCTAGGAGAGAGCTGTTTTGGGGGTGGGGGAGGGGATCACTGAGCCTTTGAATTATGCAGCTAGCATCATGCACGTGATGTCTTGTCTCAAAAATACTTACCAATTTGGGGGAAACTTGCTCTCCTTCAGCTCGCGAGCCCCCTATAACAGAAGAAGGGGAAACGGAATTAGACTACAAACAGATTTACGACAAGCCATCAAAAACTGAAGACTGAGTGATTTCTACTTTTAAGAAGGAAAAAAATTAAAGCCTCCCAAGTTTTAAATCCAATAGGAATAAGGGGGGGAGAGAGAAGTTTTTTACAACATGAAAAGAAGTCAAGAGCAGGCAAATTTCTCCCCCATTGGTTGGTGCTATTTTTTTAAGAGAAGGGAAAGTAGCTGATAATAGTATGAAATTCCCCTCATCTAAATGACAACATACAAATATCTTCTCATTCCCACCCAACAAATGACCTAAACTGTTTGTGGCTTTCTAGTAACAACGCAAGTTAATACGGACAGACATGGATTTGGTTCACTTAAAAGGTCTTTTTCCTTTTTAACTTTGAGATGCATTTGCCTTATGTAGGATTTTAAAAATACTAGCATTTTAGAATAACGCAGTCACAATTTTAACAAAACTTTTCACTCACATTCTTAAAGTCTCAGCCCTGTAGGTTGTAAGCCACACAGACGCACTGAGCTCCCTCTGGTACATCTCTAGAAGGGAAACCAAGGTCTGCGCCTCCTAGAGCCAATGCTCCACAGTGCTCTGGTACCACTGAGCTCCACTAAGCTTACTTTAAGGTCAGAAAAATCCAATCAGCTGGAAATGATTATTTTAAGCATTCTACATTTATATTTATAACATCCCTTGCCCCAAACTTCACCCCCCCAAACGTGTTTTAAAATAAAATCAATCAGCAAATATTAAAATCTTTCCCCTGATAATATTATGGCATTTAATTATTTAAATTCTATGCACCATACTCTAACACTGTATGTTTGAGAATATGGCACATGACATTCAAATACCTGCATTCTTGAGAGCAGCCTTCCGTATGACTTAAACATCATAATGCGCTTATTGTCTGATGCTATTCCAATAGTGTTCCCGGTTCTCTCAAGATATTTCAAAAGATCCTCATGTCACCCAGATTATAAAGCTTGGTTTTATCATGTATAGTCATATGAAGCCCACAGTAAAATAATTCAAATGAGATCCAATTCATGCTGTTAACATTTCCGAAAGAAATTCAATTTGCTGTTCTATTCTGTTCTTTTCTTTAGCAGCAAGTTCTCGGGTCCATGTAAATGAGGATATTAATTACTAAGGTTAGGATGGGAAAATCATGCAACAATCTGAGGAATGATATGGTTATTACAAAGTTGACTGTTCACATTACTGATACCAACAAGACTCTGTGCCACTTAAGAGATGGATACCTAGAACAGTGCTAGGCACAGAGTAAATGCTCAATAAACGCTTGTGACAAGAGTGAATTGACGAATGGACACTTAGGCTATCGGTTCCCGGCTTATCTCCCTATTGGCCTTTCTCGTTAGCTTCTCAGACTGCGGATAATTTCTGAGGCATCGATCTCCTGCAGCAGTATTTGTTAAATGAATGACTTTGTAAAACTGCTCTGATGTAAACTGTTGCTTAGGAAGTAAAATATTACTGTTTTAAAATATAATAGGGAAAGGCTGATAAACTGGACTAAATTAAAACAAAAGAACTTCTGTTTATCAAAACCAAACAAACCAAGGCTACTATGGCGAGGGTGAAGCAGCAAGCTACAGAACTGCAGAAGACAAATGCAAGAGAAACAGCGTAGCCCGTCCAGGGTCTCCTTGGCGCCCGGGTTTTAGGTCCATTCCGGAGTTGTTTGGGATGCCGATTCAGGAAACTGCACTGGAAAGGCCACATCTGTCACGGTTTCCTACAGATGGTGTTCCACTGATTTCCAGCTATCGTTACAGCAAAACTGGTAACTTATTGATTTATCCTGCTAGTTTTAAACAAGGATTCAGACTCATGAGTTAAAGGGCAACATAATAAACGGCAAATATTTGAAAAAGAGTTAGATCTGAAGGGACTTCCAAGGGCAGCTTTGTGAGCCCTGGTGGTGTGGTGGGAACTTGTTGGGCTGCTAATCAGAAGGTCAGTGGTTTGAACCCACCAGTCACTCTGCAGTTTTGAAAACATTAAAAGGTTTAGAAACTTGGGCTGAATTGGTTGGCGTAGTGGTTGAATGCGGGACTGCGGCCCACGGGCTTGGCGGTTCAAATCCAAGCAGGAGCTCTGCAGGAGCAAGGCTGGATAACTGCCATCACCACCAGAGGGCAGTGATGGCCCCCCCCCCAAAAAAAAAAGGTTTAGACACTGAAGGGGCAGTTCTTTTCTGTCCTATAGGGAGGGTCATTGTGGGTCAGAAACCAAGTTCCTAGAGACAACTCAGGTGGCAATGTGCGTGGTCTATTTGAACACATCTCTGCCCACTCAGGGGAGAAAGTCCGGTAAAGAGTAACTGTTTCGGGGTCACTGTGAGTCAGCCTGGACTCCATGGGAGTTGGGCTTGGTTTGGGGGGTTATCTTGGCAATGCTCACAAAGCCGCCTGCGGTTGCCTGCCGCACTTGAGTCTGACAGGCTAAGTTGACTTTCCTGGAGATCGCCCAAGTCAGTAGTGAAGCTGCAGGGCACCAACGAGGCTCAGCTTTCCGCTAGACCTCACTTCCTCCTCCTCCCAACCAGACTGAGCAGCTACCTCTCTGGAGAGCAAATCACCATCCAGACTGGTGAAGTGCTTTGGGAGGGTTCTTAGAAAGTAAGCTGCTGAGAGCAACTTTTGAAATGTAAGGTACTTTATAACTAAGGGGCTCCCAAAAGGCGGGCAAGCTCCACAATTCTGTAGAATCCGTTCTGTGTGCATGGGCCTAGGTTCAGTTTTCTGGGAGGAGGGTGAACTGTTTCCATCAGATTCACCAAGATACTAGTTCAGAGAGCCAGAAAAGAGGAAGTGCGGCCACATCTAAACCTGCGGCTGTCTTGCTGTCTGACTGGCAGCAGCCCCCCAGAGTAGAGCTGCACCACGGCATGCAGACTGCTGCATCCTGCTGTTTGCTCTTCGGTTCACCCGGCTCACTTCACTGCTGCTCCACCAGAGTGATTCTTCCAGGCCCGCATCAGAACCACCCAACTGTTTTCTCAAAGAATGAACAAACCCACACCTAACCCACTGGACTACGTCGAAACCAACTCACTGACTGACCCTACAGGACAGCTCAGAACTGTTCCTCAGGGTTTTAGACTGTATATCATTTTTTTAAATCACTTTACCGGGGCCTCTTACAGCTCTTAAAATATTCCATATATTAATTGTTTCAATTAGCAATAATCGCGCCTCAGATAAACCTCACAGGCTACAATAGTGCCACTGTGCAAAGGTCCATACATTAATTGTATCAGGCATATTAGCACATATGTTGCCATCATCATTTCCAAAACATTTTCTATTCGAACCCTTGGTAAAAGCTCTTCCCCCCCCTCCCTGCCCCCTCCACTGTTGTGCCTCCTCGATCAGTTATACACAGCTATTATTATTTCGTATCCTACACTGTCTTGTCTCCTTTCACCCACATTTCTGTTATGAGACTATAAAACTTTACAGGAGCAAACAGCTCCCCCCGTCTGGTGTGAAGCAGCTGGTGGGTTTGAACTACTGACCTTGCAGCGAGCAGAGTTCAAGGCCTAACCAGTCCCAACAGGGGCACCTCCTCTAAAGGCCTGGCGCATGGCCATGAACTTGACTCCGACTCACAGGGTGGCCCCACAGGGCTGAGCTGAAGACCACTTGGAAAGTGGTGGGAAAGAAATGCAAATCGTGTCTTCCGATAACTTAAATATATTTCTGAATGAACAGCTAACCACAAGACTGATAAATAAAAGTGTGCTTCCTACATGACTCACAAACAAAAGATCTGCGCCTGAAATGCAAGTTTTATTTCTTCACATTAAGCTGACTGAAAGTCCACTTAAATTTGTGTCTCACATACACTTCACACTTGTAGCTACATGAAGGTAGTTAAGAATTTTAACCCTACTTGTCTGAATTTTAAAAATTTCTATTTGTTCTTTAAGAATCCATTCAAAACACCTATACTGGAGTAAGTGAAATTGGTTGTTTGGGCTTTTTTGTATTTGTTTCCAGAGATGAATATTATCTTGTTAATATAACTTCACATGATTCACTGCAAACTACAGACTACTCACCTCTAGAACTTCACAAGGAGGTGCTTTTATTAGAGCTGGTAAAAAAAAGAAAAAAGCAGATTTCCTGTATGGTTGTAAATTTTAAATGTTACAAATAAAGTACAAGTGATTAGTAACCACTTCTTCAGTACCTTTTGTAAGTATCGAACGCCTTTTCTTGCTAAAAATGTGAACCAAACAAGTTTGGCTGTGAAAAAGCTCAATACTAGATCCTGACTTAATTTAGGCTAGCATTTAAATCACCCCACTACAAATTTTAAAGGATTAAGTTTGTAGCCTGTGTTCAATCATAAATTTTGATAAGGGACTAGAATAGCTCAGATAATTGCCAGAGACACTTTAAAATGTCACCTTACCCAAAAGATTTCAATTTCTTTCTTTTGCCCTACTAAAGCAAGCTGATAATAGTACAATACAGTAAGTTTTAGTGCTTTTTAATCAACTCTTGCTAACTTCTAACAGAAAGCAGACTAAGTCTGAAATAAATTTAAATGATGATAAATGGTTCTGAGACAAACCAGACCCCTCTTACCTCGGAGGGGCACCCCACCTTTTTACTTTCAAGAAGTATCCATTTTTTCCTTGTTGTTGGTCATGCCCTTGCTCCCTTCTTACAAACACCATCCCACCCCCAGCTCCCTCTCTTCCTCTAGTCACTGCCTCCCAGCAAACTCCCTAGAAGACTTAATAGAACTCTTTCTAAGTCTACATCTCCCATTCTCTACAAAACCCACTCCATTAGGCTTAGTTGATCCTCAGCAAGTCCGCCAGCATCTGGACAGAAAAGCCTGAGCCCCCGCCTTGTACAGCATCATCTGACTCAGCTGATTGTCCCTTCCTTGGAACCCTTCCTGCAGGTCATGACCCCCGGACACCACGCTCAACTGATTTCTTTGTCTGGTTCCTCCTCACCTTCAGAGACCCACAATGTTGGATTGCTCATGGGTCAGTTCTGGGAACCTTAGGTGATCTCACCTAATTTCGTGGCTATAAAAAGATGTACATCACTGGGTGATTCCCAAATTTTTCTCTCCTCTGCCTAACTCCCCACGAAACACTTCAGCATGGTTGCCAAACAGGTATCTGAAAGTCAGTGTGTCCAAAACCAAACTGCTAATTATTGCCCACCCACCTCCCTCCTCAGACATTCCATCCCTTCAGGCCCCAAATCTTCAAGTTATCACTAACCCCTCTTTTCTCCACAAGTCCTAAACAATGAACTAGCAGGCCATGTTGCCTGTACCTTCAACATACATGGGCCCCGTGCACTTCTCTCAACTTCATGTCTACCACTGCCATTGAAGTCATCATCATCCTTCACTGGTCCAGAGTGCAATAACCTCATGCGTAGTCCTGCCACTCCTAATCTTACCCTAACCTATTGCCTATTGTATCAGCAACTAGAGGCATTTTTATAATATTCTTTAAATGTGATTTCTCTGTTCAAATTATCCAAGGGCTCCATAATCTTCTAGGAAAAAAGCAAAAGTATTTTGTCAATGGCTTCCAGGTTCCAAGTGACTTGGGCTCTTCCTACTTCTATGACCTTTAGCTCCTCCCCCTTCGCCAAACCAAACCAGTCACCAGGTCCTCTTCTCTGTACCTAAAGCTCAGCAAGTAAATTCCCTCTGGTGAAGGGGGGCTGGGGTGGGTAGCCCATGGGAAGGAAGGAAGGAGAGCTGAAGACTTTGCTCCCAAGAGTCCTCATGGCTCACATTCTCAAAACGTGAAGGAAATCGAGGGTGGGGAAACACTGAAATAGAGACTGGAAGTGTCCATTGGTTTCCCTTCCCAAACTTTTACTCTGACCTTCTCCAGACTGAGACCGTCCCTTTTACATCTTTTCTCTGCATATCTACACCTCATTCAACAATCAGGGTTCGGATAAAGGATCACTGATTCATGGAGACCTCCCCTAACCATCTGTAGTCCCCAGTCTTTACTTTCTTTGAACTTAAGGAATGTGTATCATCTTTCTCATTCATTTTAAAATTCAACCACATACTGCCCCACAGGGCCACTGTGGGCTCGGCTCTGTGACTAGTAGTAGAGCTATACTCTAGCACTTGGCCAGTTAGCTTCAGTGTCCAGGCACCCACACAACGCACATTGTCTGAGCTGGAGAAATCTGAATGCCACTAGTCAGCAAAAGTCAGAGGAGAGACGAGCTGTGGGGATTTTCACTAGGGCCTTTTACAATCTGCATAGAAATGATCTACTTTGGGGTTAAGAAGTAGTGAGAGAAATAGGTGGAAAGAAATCTGACCTCGTCATACTAAGAAGTAGAAAAACCTTTATGTACAAGCCCCCACAGCTCACAAAGCTGTACTATACCTGTTTTGAGCCTAATCATCATGATGAAAGCTTTTAAATTACAGATGAGAAATTGGTAAATCACCTCATACCCCAAGACAACTCAAACTTGATCTTAATAATAATCAGTTAACCTCAGGATCAAAACTCATGCCATCAATAACATCCAAAAAAACGACCTCGGCAAAAAAAAAAAAAAAAGAGCTCAGCATCTGTAAGGCATTACAAAGGGTTGGGCTTATTTGGAGGTACAGGGATTTAAGCAAGGGCCTCCGATTAACACTAATGGGAGTTCTGGGGGTAAACCACGAGCACCAAGGTGGGAGATCAATGCCCAGCCCGCGTCTGTGAAAACCCTTTCTGCTGCACTAACTGCAACTACTGGGAGTTGTTCTCTCTAAAATGGGATAATAGACCTAAATCCCCATGTCTCTAAAGCACAGAGATAATTCAAAGAAGTCACTAAGGAAGGTCACGGGTAAACACCAGATTAAGGAAAAAAAAATACAAGAAAAAAAAAACGAAAGTAAAAGAACAATGAACTAGGGACAAATTTTTTAAAATAGCATTAATATGCACAGAAGGAACTAGTATAGATAAGATACCCTCACACACACACAAAAAAACTCAACAGGACTACAACAAACAATTTTTTTCTTTTAATTATAGCACAGTAAACCCAACTATGGCTTTAACATGACGCCAACTGCCAAGATGGCGCAGGGCTGGACAGTGTTCAGTACTGTCGAGGGCGAGTCGGAACTGACTCAATGACAATGAACACCACACCTAAACCCAAAAGTGTGTCCAAAGACACCCCACCCCCCCAGACACACACACATACACACACACACACACACACACACACACACAAAACTCTTCCCCTGATGGAGCCCAAGTACACTACAATTCTTGCTTTGAAAACACAAAAAGCTCCTGCGGCATTGATAGCCAAGAATAATCAGAGTACTTCGGATAATGATCATAAGCTGCCAAGGACGACCAAAACAAAATAAAAAAATTATAGCACCTTATTGTGCTCCATCCTGCCTCACTTCTCAATATAGCACTGCTATACTCACCAGGCTGGAAAATGAGCAGGTGTCTTTCAGGTTATAGAAAAATTAGTGAAACACACACACACAACACCCCAAAAACACAAACACAAAGAAATTGATGCTCTTTCACTTCAAGGAGTTTCAGAGATGCCAGGCTTTGCAGCAAGCCTCCAAAACATAGAGTAGGCCTTTGCAAAGAATTGAGGGGAAGACAAGGTCTTTCTTAAATCCACATCTCAAAAACCACAAGTATTAACATCTGCTTCAATTACAATGACAAGGCAGTGATACCAATTTCTCTTTTGAAGACAAATTAAGGTTCCCCCCACCTCTTCCACAGGCAGAAGAAAATCTCTCTGGCTGCACAGGCTTTGCTCCACAACGCCATAAAGAACTTTAACTTTAGACCTGAAAACTACAAATGATTTCAGAATATACTGCGGTGGGGGTGGGGGTGGGTACTTATTTAGCAACAAACCCCACGCAATCCAACATACTGATTCTTTATCATCACTGCTATCACAATGAACATTTATCTTTTTATCTGTACTCTGAAATGTCATCGGGAAATTGAAACAGCTACAGTATGCTGGGGATTTAACTTTTGAAACAAAACCCACAAAGAAACAGGAGTCTTTAAGTATAAAGCCTCAATCACACTGATAAGCAAGTGGTCCCAAACTTGAAAGTGAAAGCAACACAAATCTCCAAAAGAAGTTGTTTGCTTGATATGTTAGCCTTTAAAACCAAAAATATGTTCTGATACAGACGACTGAAATCAGGGCTTCCATTAACCTTGTTTAAAAAAAAATCCCATGAGCATGGATTTTTTTCCCTAAGTCTCTTCATCAGAGCAGCATGGGGTCCCATTAGGCACCCTATTTTACTTCCACCTTATAAATAACGTTAGCGATTCCCTATTTCCATGGAAACCAAGTACAGAGAAACCCACTTAAATGAATACCGGTTAAAGGAATAAGTTTTATTTTAGAAAGGTTTTGCTGCTCTAGATGAACTCTACGGGGGAATACTACCAAGTCTTCTTAAGTATAATTTTTAAAAATATATCTTTGGTGTAGAGGGAGCTTATTAAAGGTCCTGCTAAATAAGTACACTCCTTGCACTGAGCTAAATATGCCAAAGAGCATCATAACACTGAAGACACATTTTCAATGTACTGCACCAGGGCTTCGATGGGCAACTTCCAGCGACTATGCTTCCCCACGCATTGGGGTGGAATAATTATCCCTATGGGTCTAATTTAAACTAATAAAAGCAAGAAAATTCCAAATAAGGCTCCCGTCACCTTGTCGCGACTAGTAATGAACAAGACTCATAACTGCGAGCATATGAACAACTTACTACTCCTCCAAAGAGATGTAAGTGGCTTAAGTTCCTAAGCACGGTACCAGGCCTAAGGATTGATTGTAGGCAGCTCCAAGTTCCTTCTTCAACAAGTCATCTTCTGAGTTGGGACATGTATACTTTAGTCAAGCAATGCATACAGGCTAGTGAAATAGAAAAGACTGTGCAAAAGAAAGTTGGGCACAGGATTCGGTGATTAGCAATGTTAAGTGGCCTTCAACATTGCCCTGCACGCATTAGAAATGACCATTATATGTGGTACAAACAAAAGCCACAGAGCCACCCACTTATGTATAAAATAAAATGCAATTTCTAGAAACAGAAAATTCAAAACCAATAATCTTAAGAGTTTCCAAAGACAAAAAGGATAAAAGTAAATGCTACAATCTGTCCCGCAGATGTGGGTCTTCCTTAAATTAGTGGTGGCTAAAACATCTTCAGCAAGTTATAAGATAAATGAGAACAGTATTACCCTAAGCTGGTGACCAGAATTACATTTACAATGTAGAAAAAGAGCAAGCATTCTTGCACACACTTTCCTTTGAGAATACCAACATATCTATTTGTGCTGCATATTTTGAAAACATAAAATCACTTTTCTGGTATGCTGTACACATTACAGATAAACACTAATAAAAAAAGCCACTAACTGTTGAAGTTGGGTAATGAGTACAGGGTGTTTATTAAGATTATTCACTCTATGTTTTACTTATGTTTCTAAATGTTCACAATAAGGTTTAACATATAATCCAATGGCTAAAATTAAAGTTCTGGTCTGTTATTTTTCCCCTAGTAAAAAGTGAAAAACAGGTGAAATATCTGCTAGAGAGCTTAGAAGTTACTCAATTTGAGTCCAACACAGCGTCACCTTATTTATTTTTGCTGTTAGTTGCTGTGGAGTTGATTCCAACCATGATCAAATCTAAAACAAATTAGATCAATCTGAAAATGCAGGCCAACTAGCACCTAAAGAAATGTACAAGATCAATAACACGTGTCTCATTTTTGATGCATATTGCATATAACTTTTTGGGGTTTTGGTTGGTTAAGAAATTGAAGGTTTGCGAGAACTCGACCTCTAGCAAGTGACATGCACCACCTCCACTTGTCCAGTCGCTTGATGTCTCCAAGTCTCGCTGGGGAAATTCTCGTAATATTTCACCCCTCTGCTTTATGCTCTTGCACACTTAACAGACTATAGTATAAATCTAACTTTTATATGCACTGAGACACAAAAATCACCTGACTTGCTTTACTGGAGCAGTCTAGAAGCGGGTGCACAACCTCTCTGAGGAATGTCTGCAGCTAACACAAAAAGGCATCAGACTCACAGTCCACATTTTCCAAACGAAATAAAAGAAATGCTAGCCTTATTAGTTAAAATACTTTTATAATCCTCAACATTAATATTTCCATTTCTTCTCAGAGTATGTCCACAGGCCTACACGGGCCCACAGACAGAGTCCAGAGCTAGTAAATGAATGGTTCCTATTTCCCCTTTCCTAGATCAGTAATGAGCCTTTCCTCACTACACCCCTACTTCATTTCTAGAAAACCTCCAGGAACTTTTGAAGGAAAAAGGGTATTTTTCTATTCTCTTCCTTCATCTACATACAAAATGTTTTCACAAACACTCAATTGCTTCCCAAGTGATTTTAAGCTACGGGATTATGAAATTCCTGGCCAAAGGCCCAAAGTGGGGGTGGGGGGGTGGGGGGTTGTCAACAACTGTTAAATCCTCAAGGTCTTGATAGCAGATCTCCCAATTTGAAAAACTCCCGGGCTTTTTGCTTTGTTTTTTGATTTGAAAAGTCATTGCCGTGACTTTTTTGATGGGAAATAAAAGAAAGTGGTTTGGTGGGGAGTGGTGACCAGCGGACAGGTGGTGGCAAAAGCAGAGACGAGACACAGGAAAGGCACTGGGAGGAGGAAGCTCACCTCTGTAAAGCAGTGACCCACTGTCCTCACCCCGTGCACCTGGTGGCTTCCTGTGCCCTGGGAAAGGGGAGCGTCACCTGTCAACAGCCACAACAGCTTTTAAAATTAGGCAAATATACGCCAATGTTCAAATTGTCTGATTCTTTATATCAATAGTCCTAACCCAGGTATTTATGAAAATGAAACACACTTCAAAACATTTTACACTCTCATTGAAGTAAAGAATTATTTCTTACGGGTTCCAATTGCTTTCCAATTGTTTTAAAATAAACAACACTATATATATAGTTTTATATATATATAGCTATATATATGCTATGCTAATTTAAAAGCTAAAAAATGTTATTGCAGGCCACTCCAGCTATTGTAAAGTACAGTAACATTACATTTTTTTGACTGAAAAAAGACTGCACAACCTGCTGTAAAGGCAGCTTATTTTTTTTAAAGATCAGTTAAGTTAAAGCAGAACAATTTTATCAAAATAACCTTGCTGGAATTTCTGCTCTGAAAGCAGAAACATTGTTTTGGGAAGACAGACAAAATACATCTATCCCTTACTAGGTCTTTTTCAAATGGGTCAGTTGCATACGTAAAAACAAAAAATTAACGGAACCTACTATACAACCATAACTGAAGATGCTTGCTAGTGCGAACAAACCACATTCAGGACACTTTGCTAGTTTATTACAAATGCTGGGTCCCATAAAAAAATACACTGATGAAAAACCGGAAAACACAGATTTAAATGTGTAAGAAATGAATAAACTGAGTCATATGATATAATGATTTTTCCCCTTCATCACTTACTGGTTTCAAATCAAGAGATATACATAGAAATGTAATAAAACTCAACTCTTAAACACAAAACACTTACTTGTAAGGAAATCACTTAAGGCAAAGGCTTAAACAGTGGTTTTTCTCATAATCAGCTTACAGCCTGGCCATTTCTAGACTCAATATAGGCTGCATACGCCAATATACCAAGAAAACAATAATTACCTTAAGACCAGGCACTAAAAATCTCACAAAGGCCAAAAGCCTCACTACAGAAAGTAAAGAAAGCATGTCAATCTTCACTTCTTATTAGGAGTCAGTGAGGAGGTTCTGGAAACACTGCCCAGCTCGGCGGTGCCCTCTGCATCAGCGGTTCTCAACCTGCGGGCTGCCCGATTCCTAACCATGGCAAAATGACCATTACAATGTAGCAACAAAAATATTTGTATGGCTGGGGGGTCACCACCACATGAGGAACTGTCTCGGGGGGTGGCTGTGAGGAAGGTTGAGAACCACCGCTCTGAACTGTCATCCTTGTTTGAGCCTATTGTTTGGGCTCCATGTCAGTCATTTGTGTGTGTGTGTGTGTGGGGGGGGGGGTCTTCTTTCTTGTGCTCCCTCAACTGTGCCAGGGACTAGTCCCTCTGAGCAACATGTCCCGAGTCCATGTGACAAAGGCTTGCCATCCTTCCTTCTGGCTGTACTTCTTTCAAGACCGATCCTTCTTCTAGCAGTCGACAGCACATTCAATATTCTCCGCCAACACCCGACATTCAAAGACATCTTCAGCTGTCCTTACTATTGGTCTAGCTTTTGCAAGTGAAAACACCATGACTGGATAAAGGACAATGCATCACTCCTCAAAATCACATTTTTTATTTTGAACCCTCTTAAAAAGAGATCTTTTGCACCTTATCTACCCAATGCAGTCCGTTATCTGATTTCTTGACTCATTTCTATGGATCCAAGAAGACTGTGCATCCAAGTAAAATCAAACCCTTGACAACTGCAATCCTTTCTGTCTATCATGCTGTCATCTACTGGTCCAGTTATAAGGGTTTTTGTTATATGTAGGGGGTGTAATCCAAAGGGCACAATCTTTCATCTTTATGTCTTAAATGCTTCAAGTAACCTGTCGTTTGTTTATCTCAGATTATCAATGAGTCTGCATCCAGTCTGACGTCACATTCTTCTTCATAGAGGCCGTCTTCTGGGATTACTTCTTCAGCATGCAGACTAAGTAAGGTGCAGAAATCTAAGCCTGATGCATACCTTTCCTGATTTTAAACCACCCCCGACCCCTTTGCTCTGTTCAAGTCTGCCTGTTAATCTAGGGATAGGTCTGGCATGAGCACTATGAAATGTTCTGGAATTCCCATGCTTCACAATGTTATCCATAACTTATTATGACCCACACCATCAAATGTCTTCACCTAGCCAATAAAATAGAGGTAAAGACCTAACTGGCATTTTCTGCTTTCAGCCAGGACCCACCTAACACCAGCAAATAGATCTCTCATTCCACAGCTGCTTCTGATCTGACTCAATTTCTGAAAGTTCTCTTTCAGTAACTACTGCAATCATTTTTTAATCAGCAAAATTTAACCTGAGCATTATACCGATATTGTTAAAATTTCTCACATTCTTTGAGGATTATATATTTTTGGAATGGGCAAAAATATTGAAATCTCTTGCAGTAGTTGGCCAGGTAGCTGGCCCTCCAAACTTCTTAGCATGGATGACTACACTTCTAGTGTTCTGTTTGTTGAAATATCTCAATTAGTACTACATCAATTCCTAATACCTTGCTTTTTCAGTACAGCTTAGACTTCATCCTTCGGTTCTAAATTATATTCTACCTCCCTCAAATAATACAATTACTTCTTTTCCATTTTGCTTGATACTTTCTGTACCATTCAATATTTTGCCCACATACAAGTTTAGAACTTAATGCCACTGAGTTTATTCCAACTAATTGTGACCCTATCAGGTAAATCGGAAGCGCCCCTGGAGTTTCTCTGACTTTTGAATCTTTACGGGAGTAGGCGGCTTCAGCTTTCCCCCTTGAAGTGGCTGGTGGGTTTAAATCACAGATCTTGGGGTTAGCAGCTCAATGTGTAAGTAGCACTCCTACTGGTGTAGTAGGTTATGTTCGGGGTGGTAACTGCAAGGTTAGGAGTTCAAACCCACCAGCCATTCTACAGGGAAAAAAGAGGTTGTCTGCTCCCATAATTACAGAGTTAATCTCAGAAATCCACAGAGGCAGTTCTCCTCGCTCCCACAAAATCACTAAAAGTTGGAATTGACTCCTGCATTGAGTTTGGTTTTGAGTTTTTGGTTACTTTGTACATAGAGTCCTTAAATATTCTAACAGGAGGCTTGAATTTTTTCTTCAGTTCTTTCAGCTTGAGAAATGTCAAGTGTGTTCTTCCGTTTTTGGTTATCTAATTCCAGGTCTTTGCGCATTTCATTACAATACCCTGTCTTGTTCGGGTACCTCTTGAAGTCTCCAGTTCAACTTCTCTACGTCATCATTTCTTTCCCTTTATCTACTCTACATTTAAGAGCAAATTTTTGAGCTTTTTCTTTCATTTATCACAGCGGTTCTCGACCTGATTTGCATTGCTATTTCCTAACTAATTTTGCTACTGTTATGAAGCACCATCTAAATATCTGCTATGCGGAATGTATTTCCATTGTTATAAATTGAACATAAAGCATAATGACTCGTCACAAAAATATGTAATTACATATTGTGGTTTGTTTACTTCTAATTACAAATCAATGAAATTTTGCTTTTTTTGTTTTTTTGTGCATCACTGCCCTCTGGTGGTGGGAGTAGGAGGCCCAGCCTTTGCGCCTGTGGAGCTGGAATTGAACCTCCATTGCAGTGGGCCGCAGTCCCGCGCACAACCACTACGCCACCGGGGCTCAGCCCCTGAAATTTTGTTTTGAAGCATGGTACAGAATGGTTAACAGTCTTCATGCCGGGTACACGGAGGTGGGCTTATCTGCATTTGGGCAGACCTACCTGAAGATGGACAGGGAAGCAGTGTCTTGGTTCCTAAGACCATGGTAAATGTTTTCTGATGGCCTGAGGTGACCCGTGTGAAAGAGTCATTCGACCACCAAAAGGGTCGTGACCCACATATGGAGAACTGCTGATGTGTGATTTCTCCCCTGATCTTCTGGTTCAATGTCTTATCTTTTCTTGAGATAATCTCTAAATTTGGGTGGAACATTCTCGGGGTTATGATATTGGGGATTGTGGACCTGTTTTCATTTTCTTCAGGTTTAACTTGAATTTGCATATGATCACCACCTGTTCTGTTCCTGGTCTTGATTGGACTGATGATACTGAACTTGCTTCTCCATGGTCAATTTTCAAAAAATGTAGGTTTGATTCCTGTGCATCCCCCATCTGGGCCAGTCATGTTTATGTGGAAAAAAAGTATTTCCAATAGGTAAGGTCATAAGACTGATAGCATCATATCGATCAGCCAGGCCACATTTCCCAACTACTGATCCTTCTGCTTCCAACTTTTGTGTTCCAATCATTAATAATTCCAAGTAATCCCAATCAAAATAATTCCAATATTAATAATGCAAACAGTGTATCTTGATTGCATGCTTGATCAATTTCAGACTGATGAAATTGATAAAAATCTCCAATCTTTCAACAACTTTGGCCTTAATGCTTGTGTTTAAAGGTGACTAACAGTTATACTAACTAGTCTTGGCTATCATCGGATCACTGAACTTCTTGAGTTTCACAATGGGATATGGAAAGTTAATGATGGGTGCCATTCTTCTTCAATGTGCCCTTTGTGGCAGAGCAGAACATAGGACTGATTCAAAATGGTCACCGTCAGCTTCTTTCAGCTAATGCTGAGGATCTCTATCTTTTTCAAGGGTTCCACTTAACTTTTCACAATCTCCAATTTCCCCAGATTCATACTTGTACATTCCATATTCAGATTATTAATGACTGCTGGCAGCTGTTTCTTCATATCCTGAATCATGCCACATCAGCAAATGAAGGTCGTGAAAGCTTGACTCCATCCACCCACATCAAGATTCACTATGAGTGGAGGAGGCAGCTTTTTGCCAACGGTCTTGTGAGTGGCTCCCCACTGAGTGCTTCAGCTTCTGGTACTACATAAACCAGTGTGCTACAGCGATTCAAAAGATTTTGACTGGCTAGTTTTTGCAAATGTTGTTGTTGTTATTTTTATGTTGATTACCAAGTACTTCATCCTAGTCTATCTTAGTCTGAAAGCTCTATTGAAAACTATCCACCACGCGTGTCCTCGGCACATGTATTGGTGGCATACAGTCCAGCATTTTTTTTTTTAATTTGTTTTGTTTTGGGACATCACTGCCTTCTGGTGGTCTTGGGAGCTACTCAGCACTGCTCCTGAGATCTGCTGCTGGATTTGAACCGGCAAGCCCACGGGTCGCAGTCCCGCACTCAACCACTTACGCCACCGGGGCTCAGCGACTATCCAGTATTTCACAGCACCATACAAACCACCACAAGGTAGTAAATTGGCAGATGAATGGTGGCAATAATTATTAAAGGCACTTATGTGCTTGGTAGGCTTCTAGCTTTGGGGCTCACATTTTTCTCATTACTTATTATCACTGTATGACATGTTCTCAGGAGTTAAGCCCGCACCCTAGAAGAAACCTTAATGGACTTGGCCAGCTGATCAGTCTTGGAGTTTTGAGTAATGATGCCTCGTCTAATACTGAGGTGACACAAAGTGACCTATTGTTTTGTTTGTTTGGTTTGTTTGGTTTGGTTTTGGGGGAGCCTCACTGCCCTGGTGGGAGTAGGAAGCCCAGCGTTGCTCCTGGAGAGCTGCTGCTAGATTTGAATCACCAAGCCAGTGGGCCTCAGTCCGGCACTCAACCACTACGCCACCGGGGCTCAGTCCCTAATTCTATTTCTTCTATGAACTTTTGAAACATCTCACCTAGCAACAGTATTGATCGATTATCAATTATCACTAAAATTGCCTCCGGTTGTCCTTACATCAACCCTAGGAGGCTGGTGTTCTCCTCATGGTCAGAGTCAAAGTAACAAATCCAGTTGAGTATCACAGTATTTAATGCATAGCATATACAAAGGGGATCAAACAGCTCATTGGAAAATTACTGTCTTTTCATTCCATTTCTTCATGAACTTTTTGAAGCACCCTGTATGTCTTCAATCTCTGTTACAGGAAGGAAGCTTGACAAAGGAGTCCAAGGTCGCACCACTTTTAGTGGCTATCATGAAATTCCAAACTCAGTGTCCAAAGCGCAGGCTCTTTTCCCACTGTACAACATTTATTTCAACTCTCAAGAAAGGAAACAAATTTATGGCAGAGAATAATAATACTTAATAAGAGTTCTATTTATTTAGCACGTCCTATGCATCAAGAGGTAGTTAAATTGTTTACATGTTCATTTATCCTTTGCAGCAACCACTGAAAGTAGGACTTTCATGAGCATTTTCAGAGATGAGGAATCTGAGGCACAGAGACACTTGGGGTGCAATGATTTATTTGGTCATGGGCACAGAACTTATCCAAAGCAGAGGCAGGATTTGAGCCCAAACAAGTTTCCAGCACTGGTAACCACTGTGCACTACTGCCACACCAGAAACTCCCCTTCGCCGGAAATGCATGAAAATAAAACTCTGTTGATCTCTTCAACAAAATTACTAAATGGTAAGGCTTTATACGCCTGGACCGAGAGAGAGAGAACACTAGTGGTGCTTTCCTAAGCGTATGCACAGGCACACAGGGCATATAATGAGATCACAACACTGCCCAGGGAGCGTCCCATTGCAACTCTGGCTGATAGCCCTGAGCCCTGCTATCTCCACACTCAGATCCACACTAACCAGGCGCTGCAAGAAACAGGCAACGCAGCGCTGACCCGGCGCAATCTCCTATCCAATGAGGGTCGCTCTGGAAACAGCCGACTGTGCACAGTGGCCTTCCATCACCCTTCTTTCTGAACATCATTCAAAAACACCATAAAAGGGATGAATGAATCTAACCTACTTTAAAATCCTAACAAATGTCCAAGGATAATGATAAATTTAAATGAGAGAAAATAGATGCAAAATTCTCATAGTTTTGTAACTTCTCCAAACCCCACCTTCAAAAAGCACTTTGCCTCTTTCAGGCTCAAATCTCTGCCTACCTTAATTATCATACATGTGGCTTGACAGGTTCCGAGAAAAGTCCATTGATGCCTCGAATTGTATCTTGATAGGCATATTTGAAACAAGAATCCTTTAAGCCCTTGCATTACAAGTTAGTGAGGCTTTTGAAACTCCTGTCTTTCTCTACTTGTACAGCAATACACTGAGTTACACAAACAGAAAATTAAGCATGGATTTAACATTTGCATGCTAACACGTAAAATATACAATACATAAATAAATATCCAGGGAAGAGGCCTGGCCCTGAAGGTTCTGGGAACTTGACACAATGAGAACAGGAACTACTGCAGCCCCCTCCATTGACATCGTAAAGTCGCCACATTTTCTGGGCTCTCTTTTGAATTAATGTGGCATCTGTTCCAAGTACAGGATGCTAACATTTTACTAAAAGATCTTTTCATTCTACATTTGTATCTGCTTTGCTTTGTATCTGAACTTCTGTTTCATTTCACTGGTCATTCTTTCTTCAGACCAAGGGGTCAATTTGATATTCCTAACCTATGTCCCCTGAGCACAATGGGGGTGGGGTGGGGGTGGGGAGGGGACATCATCTTAAAACCTTCGAACAACAGTAATTACAATATGCTTTGCATATAGATTAAATAAAGAAAATAGACCGCATCAAGGTTTTTGTAGGCTTTTGAGTATCAGGTCCTGATAAGTTAAGGGCCTCTGTGCTTTCAGAAAAAGAATGCTGCTTTGAAGTGCTGGGGGGGGGCGGAGGGGGAGAGGCATGTACACAAATACTACTAAAGAAAAAAATTCAAGTTAAAAAGTTTAGTCTTGGTGAAATGATGATTTCAAGAATTTGTACATATCCAACTCTATCAAGTGCGAATGTTTTTCTAAGACATGCTCAAAATTGCTGCAGCAACAAGCCAAATACAACCACTTGTACTTAACATGCATGCTGCATACTCCACAATGCTACGTCATATCAGGCACAGAGAAGACGCTTACCAAGCTATCCTGCGTTCTATAAACTGCCTAACAACAACAGAAAAAGGCACTGCCATCTCGCTGGGAACATGAGCTGTCGGGGAGGCAGCCTTTTCCCCTTTGGTCAACCCTGGAGAAACGGGGCTTATTTTGTCTGTCTCTTAGGCCCATCTCTCTCAAGGCCTTTGCCCTCAATCTTCCCAGTCTTTCACCCAAAGAATGGTTGTTTCTTTAAAATTAAAAAGCTGCAAAAGCTCACTCTAACTTAAAGCCCCACCACCTTGTAGCACTCGTCCTCCAGGTGTCCTCATGGCTGCCACTTCTGCAGGCAGAATGGCCTAGCTAGCCAGAGGGCTTGCCTCCGAGCAGGTGGGGATGCACACCGGGGGGAGGGGCTCTGTTCTGGGAAGAAGATATCATAACTCGAATTTTTCAATCATATCCTTTTAAAAATTCCAATCCTCATCTGCTTTATAACATATATAACATGCTAATTTAGAATATTACACGTAAATGTATATGTACCAGTAGCTATCATCTTAAAGAGTTACTATAGTCCTACAGACCCACGGGGGCAGGGTCTGCCCTCTTCTCGAGGATCGGCAGGAACTTGATGGCAGGGAGTTTGGTTTTTGGCTTACCATTTTAAAAAGTTAGGTGACTAAGGGCCAAAATGCAGGCTAAAATGAAAAAAGTCAGGAAAATTCAGTTCTGCCATTAAGTTACTAAAAATTGTGCCTCTACCTCAGTTTTATCATCCATATTATTACTATTACTATTATTATTTTTGGCATCACTGCCCTGGTGGGAGTAGGAAGCCCAGCCTTGTTCCTGGAGAGCTGCTGCTGGATTTGAACCTGCCAACCCTGTGGGCTGCAGTCCCGCACACAACCACTGCGCGACCGGGGCTCAGTATCATCCATATTAATAACTGAAACATTTCACCCCTATCAAACTATTGCAAAGAATAAAAAGGTACTCTCTAAGGTATGCCATGAACCAACCAAAAGGAAAAGCAGGTAAATGTTACCAATCTTAACTTGACTTATTAAAGCTTTCACCATACTTTAAATAAACTGCTACATCCTATCAGACCCAATTCCTGGAATTTTAAGGCCAAGCTCAGCACTTCATTAAGAAGGATAAAAAGCACCTTAAATTCATTGTGCATTCTAGGATTAGAAAGACTTTTGGGGAAAAAAAGTTTTTTAATGGATTTTTTTATTACTTATGTAACAACATTTTAATTTTTAAAATTATAAAGGTGAATTATGACTTAATACCCTTAGCAACAAATTAAAGCTCTAAAAGTCGATCAGAAGATAATATTCAATGTTGATTTTAAGGCGCTGAGTATGTCTTTTTTAAAAATATAAGGCCAGAAAAACAAACAGCACTCAAATAGTTTAGCTGGTTTGCAAAAACAACAACCCTTTTTTGCTATAAAAAAATACTTCAAGAAGAAATTATTACTGCCTTGAAAAGTACTGGATTGTTGCTGTGGTATTTGGTGACGAGAGAGAGTAAGCATGGGACTGAAGTTAAATTCTGACCAACACCACAAAATAAAGATGTTGGGTCTCTGGATGAATTCTCGTGCAGACTATCTATGTACCAATGAAGCAATACCAGCTAATTTCTATTAATTAAAATATTCTAACAATTGTCTTGGTTTTCAGACTCCACTTTACTTTGCAAATGTTAAAACGAGAGGCTACTAATACATCTATATACATATATATGAAATTGCAATTGCTCTCTTTATAACCAACTACCAGAAGGACCTAGCAGAATTTAATTCTGAAATGAAGTCTCCTACATTATTAGTGCAAGATAGATCATGATTTGTCATTTTAAACATTCTTTAAAGTTTTGAAAATAACAACGTCTAAGGTATGAGGTGTGACTGAAAAAAACTTAAAATGATTTCTGCCTCATCAGTAATGATCAGCCTAAGGCATTAGGATTATAACTTTAATGTCTAGCTCTCACTCACCTCTCTGCCTCCAACCTCACTTTCACTTCTCACATGGACTCTATTTTCAAAAACGGGCACTTTTAAAAATAACCACCTGAAAAAGTAAATTAAAGGAGCATGAGGGGATAATTCCATTTTTTCCTAAGATGTATAAATATGTAGCACATATTTAAATGCATAAGAAAAAAATTAAAATAGGGTGGAAATGGGATAACTTTCATTTTCTAGTATGTATCTATCTGGAATCACTTTCAAAACTCAGATGCATTACATTTGCAATATTCCTTAAAAGAAAACACATTTAACCTCCTACAATGCTATTAAGAAAAATAAATAAGTAAAGTTTTATTATGTAAGGACCAACTAGTATAATGAATGTAAAATATCTGCAACCACTGAGAAAGTGTATAAAATAGCCCACCGAACTCAAAAGCGCACCCAATGTCCAACCTTCAAGAAATGGTTGCTCGCCCGCCCCTCCATGCTTGGCACTCTTCAGTGATGGGCAGACAATGAACAGGAGGGCGCTATGCCAACTGCCCTCACTTCCCTTCCACCCCAACCGTTACTACCTCGGAAATTCCATCTATCCCAACCAAAAGCAGCGTGACACACTCTCCAAATCGTAGGATAACACAGCCACGGCCATTCCAGCACATTTAAAACCGTGGCTGAAGCTTTCCACTTCGTGTGCTAAGTTTCCATGGGAAGGACATAGGTTCAGGACAACACTATGAACATCTAAGACCCAGAGCCCTGGTATCAAACCCGACGCTTGAACTCGGGTTATCTGCTACGTATGTGATCCTGGAGAAGCCTCTATTTTTTCATCTGTAAGATTTAGGTAGGACAATAACAGTAAATACTCCGAATGCTGCTGAAGGTATTAAAATGAGATCCTAGATGCATAAAAAAGCTGGGTCCTGAACATGATAAGCACTCAACTCACTATCACACTAGTATTATTAATAATAGTACTGATGCCGAGCCCCGGGGGCGCAGTGGTTGTGTGCGGGGCCGCGGCCCACAGGGCTGGCGGTTCAAATCCAGCAGCGGCTCTCTAGGAGCAAGGCTGGGCTCCTACTCTCACCAGGGCAGTGATGCCAAAACAAAAAAATAGTACTGATAGCAACAGATGGTTCAAAGTCACAGAAACTATTTCCACAACTTGTCAAACATTTAAAATCTTTCTCTATACCATTTTCCTAAGTACACATACGTGTCTTTATGATCACTAATGTTTACATATATTGTCACACATGAAAGTCCATTATCAAAATTTTTCATTCCACAATAGATGAATAAACAAAATGGGGTACCAACACACAACGGAATACTACTCAGCCAGTAGGAGAAATGAAATCTTAATGCACGCTATAGTGCAGATGAAGTTGGAAGACATTCTGCTGAGTGAAGCTAATCACAAAAAGACAAAGAGTGCATGAACTCACTTACATAAAAAGAAAAGACAAGTGTGTCTAAAGCAAAGTATACTAGTGGTTTATAAGAGGGGATCAATGGTGATGGACATATCAAATGGATTAAAGGTAGGGTTGCACAGCAGTTACTTTAATTACTTTCAGTAAATTGCACACTGACCGATAAAAAGTTGAAGTGGCAAAAACTGTATGACAGATATATTTACAGCAGTGACAAACGCAAATACTGTAGCTACTGAGTACAAGCCCAACGTCTGGAGGTTCAGGGTCATGGTTTCATGTTCAGGGCTTTCTGCTCTACCTCCTGGTTTGTTGCATAGTGCCGGGGTTCTTGAAAGCTTGTAAGAAGCCATCTAAGGCACAATTGGTCTGTATTCACCTGGAACAACTGAGGAAGGAAAAAAGGAAGAGAAGGGTATGGAATGTGTAGCTAAGTGCCGCCACAAAAACTGCCCCCTTTGCCAAGAGACCAAAACTGGATGGTGGCCAGCTCCCCTTACTAAACATTTGGAATAAAGATTCTACAGAATAGTCTTGATCAAAAGGAGGGAAACACAGAACAGAATTTCAAATATCCTTGGACTGCAGACTTCCTGGAATAATGAAGATTGGAGCACCCCTGAAACGATTGTCTTGACATCATCTTTCAACGTAAACCAAAAATGATGCCCTGAAGTCTTTTTTTTTTTTTTTTTTTTGGTTTTTGGGCATCACTGCTCTCCGGTGGTGGGAGTAGGAGGCCCAGCCCCACTGCTGGAATTGAACCTCCGTCCCAGTGGGCCGCAGTCCTGCACATAACCACTACACCACCGGGGCTCAGCCCGCCCTGAAGTCTTCTTAAACCCAACTACCGTGGCATGATATCTGCTTTTAAGAACCATCAAACTGACCACAGCAATTTGAAAGCTTGGATGGGAACCTCAGCAGGCAGTGAGCTGATGTTAGTGGAGGGGGAACAACTCGGAAAAGTGGGGAAAGAATGGTGCACAGCTTGATGAAGGTCATCGAAGTCACTAACGAGTGCATGTGCAATCTCAACAATGACAACAACCAAATAAACACTTTTTAAAAAACAAACTTTTCTCTCCCTACCTTAACCCAACTGAGGCAGAACTGGCTCACTAGCACAGGGAGGTTACCTAATATACTCAATACAGGTATGGGATCTGATTTTTACACATATATATATCAAGAACAACTAAATATATATCAAGAATTTCTCTGTTGCTCATTGGTTGGTAGTGGTGGTGTGTGCAGGGGAGGGAGGGCTGGAGAGATCACCAATTTTGATTTATTTTTATCCTCTTACAGATTACAAAAATAATATTCATATGGACCTAGACAAGTATTTTAAAACCTAGCCATTTATTAGGGACATCCGACTTATGGACACTCCATGACAACCTAGAAAGTGCACACACACATGGCTGCAGCACGAGGATGCAGGTTCTCACCAGGGCACCCACGTTAGCCCCAGGAGAGCTAAAGACCAACTAGAGCTGCTTTTCTCAAAGCACACAGCTAAGTGGCGAGAGTGGGCCTGAAACTGGTCTTCTGAAACCATTACCTCGTGCTCCATTTACACTGGCCCAGGCCAGGTTACTAAAAAGCGAGAATCCCGTGCTTCACCATTTAGGTGTACATCCAGAACTGCACATGGCTGCTCAGTGTTCTCCCCTTGATTTGTCCTCCAAAGCTCAGGAATTTCAAGAGGGTGTGTATCTATAAAATGCAGCGAAGGAGAACTCCCCATCGAAGTCTGACCCGTTCCTGTACTGGCTAATTCACACAAGAGGACACTTGCTCCCTTATAATTAGCCCTTTGTGCTTAACTTCTTTTTAACTGTTGAATTTATTTCATTTCCACAGTAATCTGGAAAAGAGAAGTCGATCTAAAATACAACAACTCATAATGTTGAAACATCAAACCAGATTCCGCACATTTCCAACACGTTGAAAGATAATATGTACTGAGTTTAATATACCATGCACACTCGTGTATAAGCCGAGTTTTTCGGCAAATTTTAAATTCCACCTTTGTGGTAAGATTAGGTACCTCGGCTAGTATTTGGGTTGGCTTATACTCGAGTACATTAAAAGCATTTAAAATCATATTTATGAGGAGGGAAAGTGTTATTCTTATAGTGGGTTTACAATTAAACAAATGCTTAAGTAGTCACTTTTAAAGGTAGAGTTCTCTTACATAAAACAAAGCTGACCTCGGCAAAGTAGCCCAGGACTTCCACACAAGGGAGAAGGACCCTAGCCAGGCAGGAGAGGAAGACCCCGGCTGATTCTACATGCACCCAAAGAGAGGCAGAGCCTCACAACAGAGGTCTACTTCCTTCCCTATACCCAGGCCTCCTTTTCCCATCCTAAAAAGCTGACAGGGTCCAGCCACAGACAAGAAAATACCCTACCAGCTCGTGAACTAGAATGTCCTTAAAACAAAATGGGAGATTCTTTTCAAACTCCACCTGTAGAAGTACAGCCCACAGATTTTAAAGTAGCATTTTCTTTCTGAGCTGCTCGCTTAGATAGACTCCAATACATAAACTCTGTTAACTGTACTGACAGACAGGCCCATGCTTCTAACACAGCAGTTTTCTAAGGTTACATACACTGAGACACAAGGAGTATTTCTGCAGCTTCTTATTTTTAATAATCCGCTAGTTGGGGATTGTTACTGATATAACTACATTGAACAACAAAAAAAGACTGTCATCATCTTTTGAACTTTTGAAAGCTGCCTAAGGCAGGAGAAAGGGTTGAATCCTAGTCAAAATTGTGTTACTGGATGGTGGTCTGTCCTTGAGCAACTTATCACTTGGGCAGAAACTGAGGTACAAGAATGTTTAATACAGGAGGGAAAAAATGATAAAATATTGCAGCATCATGGCCATAAACCCCAAATCTCAAAATTTCGTTAGAACAGCCTGGGCTTCTAAAAAAATTATAATGTAAAAAGAGAAGAAAAATGTATAGTACGCTTTTTTTTTTTAATAATGACCACTGCTACCACAGCTATTGCTAATGCCAAGTAGGTACTGAGACCTCATACAACAAGCACTGTGCTAAGCACTTTCACCGATTTAACACTGGCTCCCCGTACAACTCTCTGATGCTAGCTAATCAAGTAAAAAAGTACTAAACTCCTCGAAAGAGCCAGACATTTAAATTTTACACAAATGAAAAAATTACTACAGACATCTCACCTTTTCCTCCATAGTCCAGACTACATCTTTGGGTATTAAATTTCCACTAAACCAACGTTTATTTTCAGGACTCTGGCTCCCAATTAGAGTACTGATATTCAAGATGCTAACGTTTACTACAGAAGAATCACGGAGCTCTGAACATAAACGTGCGAATAGAGCAAAGCCTTCCAATCAACTGAAGTTACTGAACGGTAAGCATTCTCCCCCCCCCCCCCCCCGACACACACACACTCAAAAGCAAGGGCATATATACCAGACCCTATAGTAATACTACAGTACTGGCAATAATAAGCTTCTGGTGGCCACACCAGCAATCCATAATGCTGTAACTATCAAGAAATCTCTATCAGCACAGGCATAAAAATAACTTACAATTACCAAGACTTGATTTTATATATGCAAATACATACACATGTGCATGCATTATATGCATGTATATGTCTACAGTGTTCTATTGTTTTATATGTACATCATGTAGACAAGGATAGAAAAATCAGCTAGTCTCAGGTAAACTGAAACATGAGGCTGTTTCTAGAGACTCACTGTAGAATTTCAGCAGCAGAATAAGCACAATCCTCCCAACCAAAGTTTACTTAGCAGAAAGTTCTTGGTGGCTTGGGAAGCTGTGTCTAAAATGGAGTAGACAAGAGGGAAGAGAGTTGCCTGTGCTGTGTAAATCAACTACAGGTCCCAGCATGCAATGCTTTAATCTGAAGTTAAGTAAAGCTGCAGTGCATCCTGGGACTTGTAGTACGCAAAGCACTTCACCCTATCACAGTAAGTTTCAAGAGTCTCAACTATCTAGCGCAATTATACTACCTCTGAATATCAAGATCAACGTAAATGCTCGTTTCACGTGTTCTCTGCTCCAAGATACAATTCAGCACACATGGGAGAAGGTATCAATCAATATTTACATCAACATATTCATACTGGGAAAAAAAACCTTATATACAATAAGCATAGGAAAAGTCTAACCTATTTGATATGATGGAAATAGTGTCTACAACTTTCTTTTCAAGTTTGGCAGGATGAGTTCCACAGCTCTCTGTCGAGAGAAAAATTTTTTTGTTTTACGCTATCTGCCCTCAAGCTATATTTTACAATTCTTTCTTTGAGGAAATTCTCTTTAAAAAAACATTTTCCATGACTCCAGTACTATCCAACGTAAACATACTCTCAAGCTTTCAGTACCACACACATACAAGAGCCTTGCCAGAACAAAACCCAAAAGCTCAAGTTCCTCTTTTGCCAAATCTGTACACAGTCTTTCCAATCGTTAGTCCTCGCCCTTATCCCCTAAACACACGCAAACACACGCGCGCGCACACAAGATATTTGGGGTGCCTGGGATGAGGTGGGGGACCAACTATAGGTCGGTTTTTCTCCTCCATTAACCTCTTCTGATAGCACAAAAAGATTGAAAAAATAAAAAGACTATGAGACACATCCAACTCCTGGCTGGTTGTTCGAGCTGTAAGTCACATGTACACAGTTCCTGCACACACACCCGTTTCTGCAGGATTCAGGGAAGAGGCTGGGAAAGAACTGACTGCAATCTGCATCAGGAGGCCTAACCCAGGTGGTGGGTTATTTTCAGGCAACAGCACCTTTGAAAACAGGCTGTGGAATACAGGCCAAGAAATTCCTAACGAGGAAAGATAAGCTGGCACGCAAATTCACCCAATCCAGCTAACCATCACCTGCAGCACATGCAGCCACTGCATCTCCCCATAAAAGTGACGGCTACCCAAGGATCTGAAGCTTCGTCAATACAACATACTGTCCATAGGCCAGAGATTGCAGTTGCCATGGTTACTATCACCCACTTTTATCAGGAAATTATTGTCATTATCCTGAAGTTTGGGGTACTTATTGAAAAAGGGGCAGAACAGAAAAAGCAGTTTGGTTTTGTGCCTGTTAATTGAGTGAAAGACTGAACTACTCTTTGATTTGCAAGTGTGCTGCTTTAGAGATGCACATGGTTAACAATACTTGGATCTGCAGCAGGAAAAAAAAATCAATTCCTTTCTGCTGCTCCTTCTCCTCAAGTACTGACAGTTTGTATTCTCAATGCAGCCAAAACAATAAAACAAAACCCATCTTTTTGGCTTCTGTGTTTAAGTTATTTTTTCCCCCTAGGCCCACAAACAGAGTCAAAATAAAGCCTAGATCATCAACCTGTTAGGCCTCATCCCCTTCCTAGCTCCATTCCCCATTCACTGTCTTGCCTACTTAGAAAACTAAACAGAAAACCTTTCTGTGGTTCATTCTGAAATACAGGAAAGAATAATGTCCTTCAACCAAGATCTGCTCACTGACCTTTTTTAAAAAAAAAAAAAATAAATTACTATTTTAAAGAAAGGAGGCAGGCCTTGAAAAGTACTGGCACAAGCAAGAGAAGTCCAGAGACATTCAAACTACCAGGCAGTCTGGTGTTAAAAAGTTGCTTTAGAAAAGCCCAAGCTAGCAAGAAAGAGGTAAGACTGGATTGATGGATAAGTAATGTGGAAATTACTCTTAAAAGTCTATTTCCACAACCTCACAAAAGGTAACTATTCAAACCTGGAATGCTCACACACAAGAGTGATATGGAAGTCTACCAAACAGGATGGACACACATACACAACAAGGAGAAAACATACAGTATTTTGGAAATAATTATCTGCAATAAATTTAATGCAGTGTTAATGTATTACTTCTTAAATAGGAGTCAAAGCAGCAAAAGCATCTGGTAAAGTTAATAATGATCAAAATAGACTGACCTGCTCATAAAGAATACTGAAACCTACAAAGAAACAGCACGTGCAAAAGTTCCTGAAACGCCGACATCCATCGTTAATATGTCCCAATACAAATTAATATGAAGACTCAAATGTGCTTCAAGAAATCACGTATGAATATTGACATGATAAAGTTTGTCTACGGTTAGCGAAGCAAACTTCCCTTTGAATAGTTAAATACAAAAACCTTAATTTAGAAGCATATTATTTAGAAGATATAACTTTAACTTTAGCTCAGGTCCTCACAAGGAGCTTTAGTAGACATGTCTAGAGGATGAAAACTTATTATTTCCTGGAGGGCTTTCTGTCTTTATCTAAAGAGTTACATGTCTTTCTCACCTCTCACACAGGCAAGTCTATATTTACTTTCTAACTGGGACTATTTCATAAAGAAAAGCCACTTCTAAAACTTAAGGTACGACGTCTTTTGATGAAGTCATAAACACAGGGACTCCCAATGACTCATATATTTTTATTTCAATTCTGGATTGCAAATTTATAAGGAAAGTCTATTAGGAAAGCCAAAGCTTTATGAGTTTTACACTTCTGAGTTAATTCTTGCACAGAAATATCAAAGTGCACTCTAGATTTGAATAGTCATTTCCTCACGCATTCTTCTAAAATAGAAAAACAAAAAACAACACACACATGTTCCTAATACTAATGCATACACACACAATCGTTTTCATTTTGAAATATGCTTGAAAGTTTTAGTCAGTATGACTTTTTCAGAAAGTTGAGTGTCACACGGAAAACAATAAAACCTTAACCATGACATCTGTTACTCTCTGTGTTAATAAAAGCCTAGAGAGAAGCTGAGGAACTGAAATATCCCCTAAAACCCCCTACCAAAGCTGTCACATCAATGGAGAAATGAAAAGAAAAAAAAAAAGACAACAGAAGGTACACACTTCACAGGATTTCAAAAGGGAAAGTTATCTTTTTCTTTCCTTTTTGGAATCATGTAAAACTGCATAGACAGCATTTTTAAAACAAAGGTCCGAAAACTGTAACAAAGAACTTTGTGGTAACTACAGCAACATTTCTTTTAAATATTTTTTCTATAAGCTGTTCAGGGGGTCACCTTGTCCTCATATCTCAATTGATATGGAGAAAGCTTTTTTTTTTTTTAAGGGCAGAATAGTCTATGAATTAATTACCTATCTCAATCACTTAACATCTGTATGGCTCCTGACAACTTCAAAGAACTTTCATTGTTACAGAAACAAAACTACCAGAACTATTTCTAGAAAACAGACCAAATTCAAAACAGCCCCATAAAATGCTCTATACATGTTATGCTTTTTAAAACTATACAAGTCATCATAATAGCAAGGTACCTCACCTACTACAGTTTCAATGAACCCGGTACTGTAAGTACCGTAAGACTGTTGAAAGAGGTTCACTGTTATGTAGCTATTGTTTACTAAGTTGTCCTATCAGCTTGGACCCATCCTCACCAAGATAATTTGACTTGTAGTTCAACAAATTTCAGTCTGTGGAGCCATACTCTCACACACTATCACCACCACAAGGGTTTATAAAACTTTGAATGCCTTAAGATGTAACGACTGGAATCCTGAAGTCCAAGGATCTAAGGAACAGATACGCAAAGAGACTGAGGGTTTTTATCACACGTTCTTCCTCCCTGAGAGATCAAGCTCATACAGGCCCCCGGTCCTGCTATCACAGGGATTATGACCAAGCTTAAAGGTCCCCAAGCGTATGAAGCACTTTTACGTACACACGCTGAACATAATTTTAAAAAGTAAGCATTCGATACCCTCACTCACACATCTAAGACTAGCTTCCTTCCAAAGACAACCACATCACACATCTTGAAGCCAGCCACAAGAACAAAACTACTTTGAAGATCCTCTGGAAAGAGGTAAAAAGTAGTCAAGTGACGTCAGTTTCAAATAGCAAATGTAATTCGTTGGTTACGTTTTTTAAACAGACTTACTCAAAATCTCTCTGGAACTTGAAGGTGATAATGCTGTGGTTTAGCTGGAGCTAAGGAGAGTTGTCATATGCAGCCAGGCCCTCCAAAGTCTGAAGGGCCTCTCCTTGGTGCAGCACCTCCTGCTGGACAGCGCGAGCGCTCTTCATGTAAGCAGAAGGGTATTTCTGAGGCGGCCTTCCTGGTGACTGAAGAGGGCAAAGGATGGGCCCTTCAGAGCTAAAAGAAAGAGGGCTCTGTCCATCACTTGTCCCTCTTAAAAATAAAATCCAGCACAGACCGGAGACTTTTGCATCCTATGAATATTCCAGGGTCGTCATGACTGGAGTCTAAAATGCAGCATGCTCAAATAAAGTATGCCCATTCCCCCCACCCCCCAAGAACTAAGTAAAAAGCATTCACAAGCACGCAAGGGAAAAAAAAAAAGCTTTACTAGGAGGCCTGCTGAGCAAGGGTAGTCAGGTTGTAAATACTATTCTGTTGACAAACGCATATGTCAGATGATTTGAACACACTGGCCCGACATCGGGCTTGAGGTTTTTCTGCACTATTACTACATCCTTCTCTTCAGGAGGGCAGTACGTGTAAAGGCGTTTAAAGTCCACACCTGGTAAGCAGAAACTTAATTGCACCCCAAAATGTCCTCTTTGCCGCCAAAATGCCGTCTTGGGATTTCAAAATACCTCCTTCGGATATTTTAAGTGGTCCTAATAAGTTTGGTTTAAACCCACAAAGTAGATCCCATAGCCCAGTGGAGACAGAAGAAAGGAGATGCTGGGATGTCACCAAATTTCAAATGAAAAAAAATCAAATGGACCCCACTTCATAAAAATGCAATCAGTGTCATCCAAAACAGAATCAAGTCAATTGAGAAACTTTTTTTTTTAATGGAGGCTAAGTCTTCAAACACTCACAAAAGTGCTGAACTATTTATTTCTCTTGTCCAAACATAAGTAAACACCAGATGTAAACATAACAAGAGAAAGGCTGAAAAGTACCCCCAAGATGTCTTGGGATCCAAATCCCAGTCCCTTCACCAAGCCCTCAATAAAGCCACAGATGTTGCTGGGCATGCTGGCTCCCCACCCTATGGAACCCCTATAAAAATTGCGCCTCTGGGAAAGCTTCCTTTCCTACAGGGCCAGCTGTTTTCGGATGAAAAAAAAAAAAACTTTCATCAGAGCCAATTAATCTGATTCTAATATTCAGCTATCAATTATTAATATTACAAATGCCCTTCCCTCTAACTTGCCCCAGCCCAAGCATCTACATTCCTGACACCTATGGAGAACAATCGCCAGCTATGGGGCAAATCTCTGAAATCCCAAACACAGACACAAAGTTCACTGTCAAGGCCAGTGCTGAGGCCCACACCCGCCCCGACCTTAACTCACGTTTGAAATTCTAGAAAGCCTTCCTTCCAAGAGACAGTCGTTTAAAACACACACACACACAAACACACACACACACACACACACACACACACACACACCCCACAATGTGGACGTGCCGAATGAGATCCTCTACTTCCAGACCTAAACAAAGAATATTTCAACATCTGACCGGAATATGATGACACTCCATTCACCAATGAAAACAAAACCTGCCTACCCTGGGCAGTCCTCGCCTCCTCTCCACAACTCAACTACTTGGAGAATCACTCTCGGCACATCTGCACCCCTCCACTGGCGTGTGGCCTGCTCCCGGGGTGCAAGCCACGGACAAAGTTGAAAGGAGACATTCTCCCCCCCCCACCCCACGCCCCACCCCCCAGCCACCCCCCCATCCTCCTGGCCCAATCTCGACTTTAACCCCTCCCCTCCCGGGGCCACCTTGCCGCTACCCACCATCTCGAACGTGGCCAGCGGAGGAG
>PVJH01009108.1:0-81130 GCA_004026705.1 Nesogale talazaci | reverse complement strand
TCTTCCTCTTCCTCCTTTTCTACCTCCTTCTGCTTCTCCTCCTCCTCCTCCTTCTCTTCCTCTTCCTCCTGTTCCACCTCCTTCTCCTCCTTCTCCTCCTTCTCCTCCTCCTCTTCCTCCTCATCCACTTCCTCCTCCTCCTTGCTACATTTTGTTTCTAGGTTGAAAACTATAGATATCTTTATGTGAGCTTTCTGTTTCAATAGAACATATCAGAAATCACAGATATAATGATTAATTACCAGCATGCCCATACAGAAGAATACAGTCTATGTATATAACAAACTAGGGTCCTGGTGCCATTGTGAATTATGCATTTTACGGTTAATAGCAAGGTAAATAGTTCAAACAAACTAACTGATCTGCAGGACAAAGATGAGGCCTTCTGCACCAGCGAAGAAGATTTCTATCCTCAGAAAGCTCCTGGCGCATTCAGGAGTCTGAATCTACCCAATGGTTGTTTTGTTTGTTTAACTTACAAATTACCTAGGGTAGCAAAGAAGTTCCCAACAAGGACTAAGTGGAAGTAATTCCTTTCAAACAAAAGGAAGGGTTTATTCTCCCTCTATGGAACTGCAAACAAGTCTTCGAGGCTTTGTGATTTAGGAACTGTGATGTAACCTCTTTTTGAGAGAAAGAGAAGGCAGTTTGTCTTAAATACCTTAAAGATTTACAGTTTCAGAAACCCTGTTTTAGGCCATAAGTCAGAATCAACTCATTAGCAGTGGATTTTAGGGTGTAAAGAGGTGACACAAATAGGAAGGAGGGAAAGGTTACAAGATAGCCTAAAAATGTTGCTTTGCAGTGTAACTTCATCTTATGATGACTTCATCTCATCCACATTCCAATTCTTTAGTAATATTATTAAATTAAGCAAACTAGCTCAATGCTGGAATGCAAACATAATTTTTATGTTGTTATATTATTCATTTATAAAGAAACTCAAAGCATTTTGGAGGAGTTTTTTGACTTGTGAATATAAGACAGACACTGAATATTTGAGTAATCTGCCCCCCCACACGCAGCTGAGAACTGGAAAAATCTACACTTATACCCAGTTGGCTCAATTGATGTTCTCTAGTATAAGAAAGTCCCATGAAATTCTCAGGGGATATATTTAGCTCACAAAGGGCTGGAGAAATAAAAATGTTAAGTTAGCTTAATCATAATTCCATGAACTGGAGGACTTAACTTATATGGGGGAATATATGCAATGATTTAAAATATGGTAACTATGTCAAGAAATAGATCATTCTGATTGTTGGTCATATTACCTATATGAATACTGAAAGATAAATAAGTTAAAGGACTTGGTCAAAGTAAAATCCAAGTATTCACACTTAAATTTGCAACATTTTAAAACCTAAATTAATGCCATATATCTATATTACTCTTTATTTTATCCAGCAAGTTAGGCCAGAAATAAATGTACCAAAATAATTATTTTTAATTTATGTATCCTTGTAGTTCTAACAATGTTTGTTTTAAATATTTGAGGCTATTGTTAAAGTACATTAAAGTGTGGAATTGCTTTATGTGAACTTAATCTTTATCACTATGTAGTCACTCTACAACTGTAGTAAGGAATTTTGTCTTAAAGTTCATTTTATCCATTACTAATTTAATCACATTAACACTTTTGATTGGAAAGAATATCCATATATGTTGTTAGAGTATTTAACTTCCAATTGCTTCAACCTTTCTCATTATATATCATTTGTTTTTAAATTTACTATAGTGACATTTTTCTAGTTGTTGTTGTTAAATGATATCAAGTCAACTCTGATTCACAGTGATCCTATGCACAACAGAATGAAACACTGCTGTCCTCACAATTGTCCCATACCTGAGCCCGTTAATGCAGATACTGCCTCAATCCATCAGGGTCTTCCTTTTCTTGGGCCTTCCACTTTACCAGACATGATGTCCTTCTTCAGGGACAAGTTTCTTCTGACAGTATGTCCAAGAGATGTTAGACAAGGCATTGCCATCCTTGCTCTAAGGAGCAATCTGGCCTTACTTCTTCCAACATGGATTGGTTTGCTCTTTTAGCCATCCATGGTACTTTCAAACTTCTCCTCCATCACCACAATTCAAATGCATTGATCCTTCTATGAAGTGTAGCTTTCAGTATGGCTTAAACCTCAAGATACGGAAGACCAACCTCCTCACAACTAGACCAATAGGTGACATCATGATAAATGGAAAAAAGGTTGACATTGTCAATTATTTTGTCTTACTTGGATTCATAATCAATACTCATAAAAGCAGCCATCAAGAGATTAAAAGAATGTTGCATTAGGTAAAACTGTACACAAGACCTTTTTAGAGTATTGAAGAGCAAGGGTATTACTTTGAGGATTAAGATGATTCTGACCCAAACCTTTGCATTCTCCATAGCACCATATGCATGTGAATATTGGACATTGAATATGGAATTCCATCAAACCTTTTTCTTAGGCTTAAATATTTGATCTTGTTACATTTGTTGAAATTAATTAGATATCCTAATTTATTGTTATTGTTTTGTCAATGTTATTTATCCTATTCTATATTTTCATCTTCTTTCTTGCAATCTCTTTCATTGGTTTAATTACAACTTTTATTTTTTCCTCGAATAAGTTAAGGATAATGTGCTCTATTATTTAAAGCTTATTATAGATTAATTCATTCATACTTGTTGCATTAGACTAGACTCTCTAGAAAAGCAAGACCATTGAAATGTATAAATAGATATATAAAAATGTATAACATATAAGAGATGTCCATCAAGAAAATGGCTCATGGAGTTGTAGAAATGGGCAAGTTCCAAATCTATGGTCATGTGTTAGCTTAGCAACTTCTCCTAATGTGGTTAGCTTCAAGAGCTAAAGAGACAAAAATAGAAGTGAAGACAACGGGCTTCTGGCTGCAGGGGCAAATGAGTCTAAATTTGTCAGGTAAGACAACAAACAACTGACTATTTTCAGGAACACCAGGCAATACAGGAGGTTATTGACTGAAGGCTAAAGATGTGGGCGTAAAGGTGCTATATGCAGGGTCCAAAGCTAGCATAAGCAAGTAGGCTTTTAAAAGATGTTTACTTACAGTATATAAGAAGCATGTCAAAAAAAAAAAAAAAAAACACCACCAGGGCTGAGCCCCGGTGGCGTAGTGGTTGTGCACGGGACTGCGGCCCACTGGGACAGAGGTTCAATTCCAGCAGTGGGGCTGGGCCTCCTACTCCCACCGCCGGAGAGCAGTGATGCCCGAAAAAAAAAAAAAAGCATGTCACACCCAGGAAATCTTGTCATAGGGCATGCTGAGTGTTAACTATGAAACTACCGAGAATTCTAGCCCCGCCATTAATCAATATGTATTATTTTCTAAAAATCCAAGGACACTTTTTAAGTTTAATTATATCACTTGCCTGACTGTTGGTTGGAATGTGGTGGCTTCTACGTTGCTTGAAACTTTTTCATTGGTATTTCAAATGCCAGCAGAGCCATCCAAAGTGGACAGTTTCATCGAATTTCCAGACTAAGAACAGACAACGAAGATTATATTGGTTCCCCGTTTTGGGAAAAAGAGCCACTGAAAACATTATGCTTAGTTTCAAAGCACTGTCATATATTAAAGGTCCAAAGGATGGGAGCACAACATTGTTGGAGATAGTGCCCAAAGATGGGATGCTTGAGTCTCAGGGCTCTGTAATATGAATGAAGTAGAAATGATTTCTAAGAGTGGAGTTAAACATGTGACCATAAGTCTGATAAAGCCTAAGGAAGTGGGGACTTTGGTATCTTTATTTCATGATTGGGCATGACTCAAGATAAAGGAAAATAGCTTTAAAAAATCTAGTAAGGTTATAAACCTGTAATGTACAAAGTATGAATCCAGGAAAATTGGAAGGAGTCAAAATGAAATTGGACATTATAGGTTTTACTGAGCTAAATATTGATACCGTAGGTATTACTGAGCTTAAATGAACCAATATTGGCCATTTTGAATCAAACAATTTTATGTTCCAGGAATTGCTCAATGAAGAGAAAAGGCTTGCTATTTATTGTCAAATAGGACATTGCAAAATCAATCATGAAAAACAGTGCTGTGGGTGGTAGGAGTATATCTCTCAACTTTCCAGGAAATCCAATCAATAAAGCTATTATTTCAATTTATGTAGTAACCATAAAAGCTAATGATGAAGAAGTTGAAGAATACTGCCAACATCTTCAGTCACAAATTGATCTAACATCCAATCTAGATGTATTGGTGTTTAGAAAGCAAAAGTTGGAAACAAAGAGGGAACAGTAGTTGGAAAGTATGTTCTTTTTAGGACATAAATGGACATGAAGTTGGAGATCACACAACAGCATTTTGCAGGGCCAACAATATTTTCATAGCAAACATCTTTTTCCCACAAAACCTAAGTATACATATTTAAGTATACATATTCATTTCCCCAGATAGAGTACACAGGTATAAAATTGACTACGTGGGTGGGAACACATGATGGAGAAGCTCAATCTCAGTAGCTGAAACCACCCCAGGGGCTGACTGGTTGCTCCTCTGTAAGTTCAGGATAAAGTCGAAAAAAGTTAAAACAAGTCCGCAGAGTCAAAAAACTATGTTGACTCTATCCCACCTGGACTTTTGAGTACATCCCAAGGAGAAGTTTGCTGCATTGAGCACTAATAACAGAAGACCTGAAACTCTGAGGGGGAACATGAAGAACATCATTCATGAAGAAAGCAAAAAGTCATTTAAAAAGACAGGAAAGAAAGAAGTGATCCTAATGGATGTCAGAAGCAACTCTGAAATTTGGTCTTAACTGTAGAGTATATAAAACAAGTGGTGGGGGGTGTGAAGTTAAAGAGTTGAATTGAAAATTCCAAAGGGTAGCTTGAGATAATATTATACTGAAATGTGCAGACACTATGATTAGAATACCAAGAGGGAAGAACACCCTCAGCCTACCTGAAACTGAAAGAGCTCAAAAAAAAGACTCAAGCTTTCAATAGCAATGTGGAAAGCAGCTATGGGCAAAATATTGAAAGATACATGAAAAAAAAAGGATGGAGAGAATGCAGAGGGTCGCTGTGTCAGAAAGAATGGATCCACATGCCACCATTTCAGGAAGGTGCCTATGAGCAAGAAGCAGTAGTGCTGAGGGGAGAAGTGCAAGCTGCACTGAATGAATTAGCCACAAGCAAGCCTCCAGGAAGCAATGGAATAGCCAGGGGATTGTGCAGCCGCCTGATGAAGCACTGGAGGCACTCACCAGTCTAGGAAATGTAGACATATTTGTGTGTTCTCTAAACCCTTTGGAAGCTTCTTTATCTGTTGCAAGAAGATAAGAATACCGACCTTATAGAATCATTGTGAGAATGGTAGGAAAAATGTTTGGAATCATTCCTGGAGCACATAAAAGTCCGTAATTGTGCCTCTTATTAGTATACATATTTTTCTCAAGTGACTTTTGTTCACTGACTCTCAATTCTGTTTTGTGTTTTCCAGTCAGTGATCTTTATTCGTGACAAAAATTCTCATGGACAAGAGGTGTCAGGCTATATTGACTATGCTCACAGACTGAAGGCTGAAGATTTTGAAGTCTACTTTACTGGAAAAAAGAGACTTTTTCCAAAGCCCTCAGACTTGAGGTAAGTTGTATGCATTTTTATCGTACCATTATTAAGAGAAGAAGCTTCTAATGGGCAAGAATGAAGGGTTTTATTTTATGTTCCACCACTTTGTGCCCAGAATTCTAAGGTATGCGTGGTAAAGCAGACCGTGAATAATCAAATAAATACATTTTCAAATAAAGAAAAAGTGAGTCTAGATGCAATTTTACTTTAATAGGCTGAGGAAGGGATCTTTTCAAAGACATCACATAATTTCTCTGCAGCATTCCTTTTAGATGATAAGTAAAGCTTATGCATTGTTGACCTCATAAGCCTCTTGCACTACTCAGGCTGATTAGAAATCTCTAGAGTAAGACTTACCCATCTAACACTTTCTCCTCCCGCTTTTCTTTGGCCACCAGTCAAGAGGCAGGCCTCTAGTAAACTCTCCCTCATTTTCTATTATCAAGAAAATTATTGATATTTCCCCCTACCATAATTCTTTCTACTATTGAAACCTGACTCTCTCCTCTGGGATCCTCATCTCATCACGTATGATCTCTCCTACATGGAGAATCTATTCACAATGAAAGACAATCCCCATAGCTCCTTCTGAATGGCTCTCAAACTAAAACTTCACTTTCACACGGTTCACCTATCAGAAAACTCAAAAGTATGGGATATGTTCTGTTTCAAGTCTCCATGCCTATATCCAGACCATTATTTGACACTTGTAACAGCATGTTCCTCCTGTGAAGCCCTTTATATTCTCTCTCCCCTCTCATCGCCATCATCTGAAAACTTCCTACCTATCACAATTTTAAAGGCATCACCATTTTTCTGTACAATTGGCATGTCATTTCCTGTCCAAAGTGACATACCATTTAGCTTCTCTATGGCAACAGCCCCTTCTCTGTATTTCCTTGTCTGTTGTGGTAATTCTATCAAATAGATTAATCCACACTTCTCATTTATCTGCTCCTGTACCTGCACTACGGGAACTGGCTGGTGTAAGGGATGAGGACAGACTGCTTGTAAAATCATCTGTTCAAAACCACGAAGTGCTCAGAAGGAGAAAGATGAAGTGTTCTGCTGCCTTAAGATTGACAGTCTCAGAAAACCACAGAGGCAGTACCACCTTGTTCTGTGAGGTCATTGCAAGTGAGAATTGACTGGATGGCAGCCATACCCACACTGCAGAAGGAAGTTTCACAAACCCACCAGTGGTGGCTGTTACTTGCTTGTGGTCTCCAACCTCCATTGTGCCTTGCTGCTCTTCGCCCTCACTCTGATGTGCTATGCCTCAATCCCGCTTCTCTGCCACCTCCAGATGATGTTTGCAAGCTATGGTACGCTCAAAAGTATCAAAAGACTATATGCTCATATTCTTTCCCCCTTCCCGGCCCCACCCAATGCTGGCCTTTCTCAATATATGATTTGCCTCATAGTTTACAAATAATATTGGATTTAACATAGAAACTACTCTCTGATCTGTTTTTCCATCCAACTTTTATATTTTTTTCAGATGTCTTTCTGATTAGGTCTGACCAGCCATTCGTTCCTGGGTCAGCTATCAACCTGACATGACAGTGGTACTCCTGGCATTAGAGCACACTGTAAACTTTCCCTTCACCTCTAGTATCAAAGAGTTATTTTAGTGTAAACTTGAATATATTCTTCCAGCATGGCAAGGCTCTAGCTTCTCAAGAACCACAAGCCAGGGTAAGTAAGAAACACTTTTTTTAAGTGTTTCTTCTGGGGCTCCAGTTCATATGTGCATATGTTTATTTCAAACAAAATGCACATAAACATGGATGTGCCATCAATGAATGGCTATAAATTCTTAGTAAAACATTTATCTTGGTCTCATTTGAGTGCCTTAAACATTTTTTTAAAGGTCCAATAAAAAACATGGCTTCTTCCCTCGAGAGGGGACATTGGGCAGTATAAGTTATGATGGAACAATAATAATTTATAAAGTACTGAGGGTTGGTGGGGGACAGGGGATCAGGGATGGAGGGGACAGGGCAAGGGGCTGATATCACTGGCTCGAGTGGAAGAGCAGATGTTTGGAGAATGATGATGGCAGCAGGCTGTGGAGGTGCTTGGCACAGTATATGTATCTATGTGTTGTGAAAAGTGATGTACAAGCCCTCAATAAAGTGATTTCTATTTTTAAAAAAGAGCAGGGCTTCTTAAGGTATGTGCTGGACCAGTTAAATTCAAGACAGAGAGGTTGTTTCCAAAGGTTGTGGGGTAGGAAGGGTTCTAAAGAGATAACTTTGATAGATTCTCTCAAAGAACACAGTATCATACTTGGAACTTATTAAGAAATTTTAAGAAACCTGAAACTTGATTTTGATGAGAAAAGCAATCTTAAGAGAATTTTTCCCCCATCATAACTGTACATCATATTTTTCAAACGGAATCCAAGTTCTCCGAACTCAGGGTCATTCACTTGATTCTGACTCATCCTGGACCGTATAGGACAGAGCAGACTGTAAGTCTTTATAAGGATAGAAGCCATCATCTTTCTCCCATGGAGAAGCGGGGGTTTCAATCGGCCAACTTTGTGGTTAGCCGCCGGGCACATAACCACTATGCCACAATGGTAGAAGAATTTACCAATGAAATTCCCATTACTCTGTCTACCCTATATTGCCAGTCAACGTTCCGGTCCTTTAGACTAGTTTTCTTCCCAAAGCCAAGATGTTAGAGAAACTCACTCTGATTCTTTCAAGAATGCCAAACTGTACTTTTGAGTTGATGTAAAAAACATAGAATTCTTTCAGGAGGAAAGGTTAAAAACCTGGAAACACTGCCTTTAAAAATCTGTTGACCTCAATTGAGGATATGCTGGGAAATAATAATTTGATAGTTTAGTATTTTGATTTAATAAAGGTTCATATGATTTTATAGAAATACCCTTTAATGTACTCATGTATTTGGCACAAGAAGGATTGATGGTTTTCTGACTTTTTTTTTTATCCTGGTGGTTGCAGTCTGTCTTGAGAAACAATTTCTCCTAGTGGGGTTGGGGTAGAATTCTGTCCTATGGAGTGAGTGCTTCTCTATGAACATTTCCCCAGATTTAGAGCAGAACGGATTCCTTATCTCTTTAGTACTAATATCTCCAAATTTGGTTTTGATTGCTTTCTGCTTCACTGCTCAGTGGTCATATTTTCTCTATTGCCTCCTCTTTATTTGAGATTTCAAATCTTTTCCTTTCTACTGGCTTCTTTATCATGCCTCTCCTTTAAGTCTGATGAAGTCACTTCTATACAATAGGAAGGAAATCCAGTCTTTATTCTAACTATTTCTCTATTTCTCTCATCTTTAATCTTGACATATCAAAATAGCTAGTGTCTTCAATGAGAACTGAGAGGTGGGAACTTCTCATGCAGCTTTCAAAGTACTATAATTTGACAGACATTTTCCGTGTTGTTTAAATGAAGCTAATCCTCGAACTACCATTGACTGCCAATGTGAAAATCCTCAAAAATTGCTTTCAGTTCTCATGCAGTTATCTCATGATAACTTTTCTACCCCATTTTATTGCTCTGGATTAATCTCAATGTAGGCTAATCCACTGTTCTATAAACTATGTAAACAAACAAACAGAAAACCTTCTGCTGATTAGTCCATGAGTATCAGTATTCACGAGTTTTCACAATAAATCAGGACATCTCTCTCTCTCTCTTTATTTCAGCTCAATTATGTTATAGTTCCCGAGAGAGAACTTTCTAGGTGTCCCCTTAGCCCTTAAAACATCTGTTCAAAATTAAATACATTTAGTCTCCAAGCCTACTATTGCTTCTGTATCCTCTCTCATGGCAAATGGCACCACTCTTGAAACCAAAGACAAAATCCAGATGTTATTCTAAACCCTTTGATCTCCAACACCAACTATTGATTCACTAAAAATACCAGATTTATTGCACTTAGAGCTTTGTTTATACTAAAGCAAATAAAACAGATGTCATTTCATCTGGAGCAGCTCAGTGAGCATCTTTAACATAAAATAATCATTATGATCTTTAACAAAACAAAGCAGTCAAGACATTAACATACCTTAAAATAATTTCATATATAACATTAATATTTAATCTGTTTTTCTTATTCATATTTAATCAATTGTGGAAGGTCTTTTTAAAGTTAGTTTGTTTATTAAGATAATGTTTTATATTGTCTTGACCATTTTTTAGTGGTAATTTTCTCTTTTATTCATTCTTTTTCTTTTTTCAAAAAAATTTCTATGCTATTGACATGAAACCAAGTCATTTGTCTAAAGAAATGTCTTACATTCATGAATTGATTAATCACTACCATTAGATTATTTAGTACTCTCTATGTCTAATTATTTATTTCTTGCAAATTGACATAAGTTTAATTTCATTTGGGGAGGTGTCGAATTTTCAATGTGTGCTCTTCTGATATTTGTTACCCCTGTTTTTAAATTCTAAAGGTTGATCAGTAGGTTCAAATAGTATGATCTCTCCCAAGGTTCATCAGGTACTTTTGACACCTATATAAATTGCCTAAATATTTTTAGGATTAAAATATAAATTAAAATATAAAATATTTTATATTTTATAAAATATATATTATATATTTATATTATATATAATATATTATATATTATGTTATATATAATATATAATATATATAAAATATAAAATATAAAATTAAAATATAAATTGCCTAAATATTTTTAAGGATTGCAAAATAGTGATTTCAAAGTCTATCCTTCATTGTGTGTATATGAGAATTATGGCAGTGTATAATTTTTCTTTGTCAGTTATTCAATTTGGTTGAGCTATAATTGTTGCAGAAATATAAAATAAATGTTTTGTTATTTTACTGAATTTATGAAAATAATCAACCAAAAGAGCATCAAAAGAACATCGAATTGTTTTAAGTGGTTTTATTGCTTTACACTTCCACATGCAAATGGCCTAATAAATCTCATCATCACCAACATTTAATATAAACATTTTTATTAAGAAATCTCCATTTGGGGCTGAGCCCCGGTGGCGTAGTGGTTGTGTGCAGGACTGCGGCCCACTGGGAAGGAGGTTCAATTCCAGCAGTGGGGCTGGGCCTCCTACTCCCACCACCGGAGAGCAGTGATGCCCAAAACAAAACAAAAAAAAAGAAATCTCCATTTGGAAGGTTGAACATCACAGTTTAGGTCTTTACTATGACACAAAGGCAGAGAGATTTATGTGACCTTTGATGGATAAAGTTCTAATGTTACCACATTCTATTAATATTTTCCTTTTTAATTTTAATTTTATGCTTTGTTTAATAAATTCCTACATCCCTGAGGTAATAAAGATATTATTTAAAGATAATTTTAATTTTACTTTTTATTTTGTACCTTTACTTTGCCTAGAGGTAATATTGGTTTTATGATCAGATAGGATCTCCTTTAATTGTTATTCTTTTTTTTCATACAGCTTATCTTTTGGCCTGGCATTTACTGAAAAATCCATCATTTCCTTCTATTGCAACATCATTTCTCTCATAAATCAGGCACTAAATATGTGTGCATTTTTCTTTGATCTCACTTTTGTATTTGTTGTTCTTTCCCAGCATAGAATCTGGTTCAGTGATAATATTTTCATAATAAACCCAAACAAATAACAACAGCAACAAAAATCCCTCACTACCATGAAGTTGACACTGACTGATAACCACTCTCTGGGCCAGGTGTGAACTCGCTAATGGATTCAGAAGCCTTGCATTTCTCCCTCAGAGTGGCTGGTGGTCTTAAACTGCTCCTGTTGCAGTTAGCAGCCCAACACATAAGTAAGATCTCATCAGAGCTCTTTCTGTTTTCATAATACTTGAAATAAGTAAAGGCAATTTCCTCCTTTTTTATGCTTCTTTATAAGTGTCCAGGTACATTTCCCCTTCACTCTTCCATTTAAATGGAAGAGTCTAGAGTGATCATATGAAGCACCCTGTCTCACACACAAACATAAAAATAAAAAGTTATACTTTTAAGTGAACTATTTGTCAAGTTATGACATAATTCATGGATACTATTATATCAAGTCTTCCTATCTATAAACATACTATAGATTTACATTCACTTATAAGTTCTTATAAGTCATTTAAAATGATTTATAATATATTGATAGTTATTTATAATATAGCCTTTATAATATATATCTACCCTGTCTATTATACCATATATTCATTATAAATAGACTTATTTAATAATAGTTTATAATCTTCTCAAAAGGACCTAGCATTTTTGGCCTACTACTTACTGTAGGTGCCAAAGAATTTAAACAAATTTATCTCTGTCCAAATGATGCCACAAGATACTGCTTACCACACAAGTTTCATTTAGACCAGGAATCATACTCAAACTTCATACTTTCTTCTCAGAAGCTACCATGTCAATAAATGCCATAAACAGGTGTTATTATGTGTATTTAGGGGGGAATCCAGTTCGTACATGCAGTTTCATATTAATTTGCTTCAGGACTAAAAGAGGCAAACAGAGAAAGGCTTAATTAAAGATTTCATAAGGTCCCTTTCTATTTACTTACCTTTTACCACGCTACTTTATTCTGAGTGTGTAAGATAAGACACTCGCTTTTTGAATAGTCCTGTACTACATTTTTATGTGGAAAAATGTGAATGTCAACAGAGCTACCGTTTGATTACCTTGTTAGTTAAACACATGTCTGTGTTTTCAAGACCTTGACCAGCATGACCCAAACCAAACTCGCTACCATTGAAGCCGACTGACAAGGACCCTGCGGGGCAGGACAATACTGTCTTTGTGGATTTCCACAAGACCCATCGTCCTTCCACTGAGCAGCAGGTGCATTCAAACTGCTAACCTTTGGTTAGCAGCCCAATACTTCACCCACAAAGTCACCAGCATAATTATGAAAAACTGATCAATAAACAGCATGGTAGAGTTCACCAAGGTCTTTCACAACTGCACACTATAGCTCCATATGTGGATATTACAGCCATGCCCTTTATACTCTGAAACAAGGTAAGGTGTGCATAGAATAAGTAACTCAGCTGAAAGTTCAAAGTGATAGAGGGATGAGTAAATTCTTAGGCACTGCATTAGTCTTAGTCTAAGCTTTTATAGCCAAAGAAATATTACATACTGTAGAATGCTTGAGTTAAAGTCTGTGCCAAATGCAGTTTTAGCACTTTCTGATTTCAGTATTTTTAGAGTAACACCCTAATGTCTGATTGTATAGCTCTGCTTGTTGCCCACATAGAATGGTTTGGAGTTAACAAAAAAATTGCTCCTGGTGTTTCACTTAGGAGATTGCTTTAAGTATTCATACCCTCAGCCAGGGAATGTTTCTCAATGCTAGAGCATTTAGTGGTCTTACTGTCAAATTCTTATTATAATCCTATTGTCTGTTTTATTTAAAATATTTCAAGTTATAAATTCCTAAAGTTAAAATTGCAGTGTTTACTTATCCTGGCCATAAGTGCATTCTTATGATAGCATTCCAATAATATCAACATATTGGCAGATTCTGAAATTAAATCCCATAAAAGAGGCAAATAGCCATAATGTTTCACAAACAACTTATAAAACATTGGCCTTTTAAATAATTTCATTGAGGGTTCACACAATGCTTATCACAATCCATACACACATACATCGTGTCAAGCGCATTTGTACCCCTGCTGCCATCATCGTTCTCAAAGCATTTGCTTTCTACTTGAGCCTTTGACATCAGCTCCTCATCTTTTCTCCTCCCTCTCTGTTCCCCCACCCTCATGAACCCTTGATAATTTAGAAACATTATTTTGTCATGTCTTACACTGCTCAACATCTCCCTTCGTCCACTCCTCTGTTGTCCTCTGTCCTCCAGATAAGAGCTTGTGTGTAGATCCTTGCAATCGGTTCCCCCTTTCTACCCTACCTCCCCTCCACGTTCCAGGTATCCCCACTCTCACCACTGGTCCTGAGGTGTTCATCTGTCCTGCATTCACCTTTTCTCCCATTCCCATCTGTACCAGTGTACCCCTTCCAGGCAAGCTGGATTTGATAGTTGGGGGAGGAAGCCTTTCAATACTAGAGGAAAGTTGTATGTTTCAGAGGAAAGTTGTAAGTTTCATCATTGCTACCCGGCACCCTGACTTGGCTTGTCTCCTTCCCACAACTCTTCTGTAAGGGATAGCCAATTGCCCACAAATGGGTCTTGAGTCCCCACCCTGCATTCCCCCTCATTCACAGTGATGTGATTCTTGTTCCTTGGTGCTTGATACCTGCTTTCTTTGATGCCTCGTGATCACACAGGTTGGTGTTTTTCTTCCATGTGGGCTTTGCTGCCTCTATACTAGATGGCCGCTTGTTTACCTTCCAATCTTTAAAACCCCAGGTGCTTTGTCTTTTGGTAGCCAGACACCACATTGCCCCCTGTCACAGTCTGCTTCAGTAAAAAGACAGCATGACACATCCTGTTGTCCTTTGCCCAGTCCCCTCTGTGTCCCATTAGCTTCCCGCAGGGACATCCTCTGAGCATCTTGAGGCAGCCTGGGGAATAGTATGGCCCTCTTTCGCTTCCTCCCTCCCATCCTGTCTCTATGTGGATATGACATGCAGACCCCTCCCCCCAATCTGTTCTCTGGCACTCCCACTTCCATGAAGGGGTTCAGTCTGGCTCTGGTTGGGGCCAGCCCTGTAGCTTTCTTTTCATGCATCCTTCCATGTGGCCACACTGTTCTCATGGCTTCCTACTTTATAGGAGAGTCTGCATGAATTTTAACTCTTTTGGAAGTGATTATTACTACAGATTAAATGTGATAATGAAGTATTGGAGGATAAATATAATTTTATTTTGGGGAAAAAAGGTGTTGCTTGCTCCTCAACAGTTTTCCAGGACCACCAGCATTGACTGCATTTGGGAGCCTGTAAGAAGTGAAGCATTTCAGGCTGTATTTTAAATACTGAGTTAGAATCTGCATCTCCAACATATCCACATTCAAGTGTAAGAGCATAGACTACATTCCCGTATTGTCCAGTAGCATAATGGCAACTGATTACAGGAAACTTGCTAGTTCACATTCAAATGTATGATAATATATATTTATATATACATGATTTTGAAGACAGCATGAAAAAATGTGAAAAATACTTTATTAACTAGAAATTCAGGATGAAATAAATATTTGATTAACCTCAAATTCCATGCCTTGCTATTTTGTTGTTGTTGTTGTATGCCAAGCAATGCATTATTACACTTAAAATTTTGTCTACATAGAACATAGTCTATTTAAGGCTTTGTCTTAATATTAATTGGATGTCCTAATAATCATGTGTTAGATGTATGAAGTTAAATAAAATACATTGTTAAAATTAATTCACTCAATTATATATTTATTTTATATAGGTGGTTCACATTTATTAATTGCCTTGTTCACACTGGACAGCATTTATTCATTATACCTGTTCCACATTGGCTTAGTCACACCCACTTTGTAGGAGTAATCTTAGAACCCAGAGATCAAAAAACAGTTTAGGCCAGACCTGCTGTGACATATTTTATTTGGTCAGTGGAAATTAAATCCAATCTTAAAAACTAAGCTAATATTTGAGGAAGAAGATATTTTATATAAAATAACTAGACTCTCCAGACTTTCTTCGGATACTAGTCTGCACATTGAACATGTACTCCCTCAACACAAGCATCATCTAGAATTAAGTGGTAGGCTTTTCCCAAAATCGGCTATGTTCTCACCAAATTAACACACAGTTCAGGCATATGTATTATTTATCATCCTGTCAGATCCTTTGAGGCATCTGCTTTTGTAACTTCTGGTCTAAATTACTGCCTTAAACGTTTGAAATCACGTTTTCTGTTACTCCAATAATATTCTTCTTTACTCTATCCCTATGAGGCATGTGATGGCTTGAATAATGCAGTACCAAATTTATGTTCAAGTCCTAAACTCTGGTACCTGTGACAGTAAACTCGCTTTAATATGGACTTGTTGAAGGAGTTTTCAGCTAAGTTCACATGAGGTCATACCAGATTAGTGAGGGATCAGAATTCAATATGAGAGGTATTCTTAAGAATGCAGAGACGAGACAAAAAGAGAGAGGGGAGAGGGCTATGGCATGATGAGGCAGCTGCACCCCCAAGATCCCTGGGACGAACAGAAACCAGAGAGACAAGGACAGCTCTATCTAAAGCATGTGCCAGCCAAGGCGCTCTATGCAGACATCGCACCTACAGGCCTGTGCAACAATAACGTTGCTAAGCTTATTGGCCACGCTTTTTACCATATTTGGCTTTGCTCTAGCTATCTCACGAAAACGAATGCAGGTGGATTTCATGTCAGCTCTTGTTCTGTCTTAGGCAGCTCCATAGCCCTATCGTGAACATGACTGGGCTGCACCAATATCTGTGATGACGATGATGGTGACAAAAGTTGAAATGGACACATGCTGTGTGTGAAGCATGGTACTAAGGAACTCATGCACATCGTTTCATATCGTCTTTCCTACAATCTCTTGGATGGAGATCATTTTTCACGTTTTGATGTTTGAAGGCTATGCATGCATCACAGAGGTACTTAGTGGATTAGTCAAAGTCACACACACACGGTGAAATACAAACTAAAAAAAAAAAAGAGAAATCTAGGACGAATGTAGATCTATTCAACCCAACGTCTGTGTTTTTCTCAAATCAATATGCAATTCTCCTTTGTACATTGTCATAAAAAGATAGCATTTCCCACTTGGATTTTATAATCATTGTCAAATCATTTTGGGGGAGGGATGTTGTTGTTTTTGTGTGTCCCTTGACAATTCCTACTTTGGGCTTGTTTTTTGGATCTTTGAGCCATCTTGCTGTCCACAGTGAAGACTGGGGAATTTTGGTCATCCTGTACCCACCCTTGCCACTTCCTCCTGTCTTTGCCTCTGGCAGGAAACAGCCCTTTGTACTTAACCAGGCCTTTATTTTCAGTCACTGTGAGTAAGAATTATAGTGTCCCACAGCTTTGTGTGTGGAAGAGCTTTGGACATAACTGAAAGTGGCCTTTAATTGTGGTCTCGGCCTAAAAGTGTTTAAGGAAAACTTAGCCCTGGCTTGTTGAACCTCAGCTATGTCCCAGGATACTTTTAGAATCTATTCATTTCCTCTGAACTGTGGCTCACATCATTTTGTAATATCTACTTGGAATTTGTCATTTTAATTTTATAACACTTAAGTCATCTAGTCATTCTTTACCCAGACTAATCTTACACTATCTTTCATAGAAAAATCAAGGATAGGGAAGAGGCTTTCCCAAAACTATATTCATATGGACCTTCTCCTACCTTTTTGTAAAACCTAAATGCACTAAGACTAATGGCTTTTACTAAATCATTGCTGAAATATCAGTCTACATCATTTATTGGCAGCATTGCATCCCAGTCCTATTTTACTCAGAGCTTAAACAAACAAACAAACAAGCAGAATCTCAAAGCAATTATCTGATAGTCTCTTTAATTGTCTATACTATGTTTCCCTGAAGATTATGTCTTTTGGTAAACCATAAATGAATAATAAGAGATCTGAGACAGCATCTCATTTATTGAGACATTGGCTGTGGTTGAGTCAAAATTAGGCTTTACACAAAAATTTTCAAACTTTTGTTGTGACACTATGTCGAAGTTTTAGAAAGACTACATTAACAATATAATGGATACTCATATATTTACAACTTAGATTAAACAATTACTGGTAGTATACCCACATTTGCTTCCACTGTCTGTTTATCTATCTATCTGCTTAATATATTTTCAATATATTATAGGTTGATATATTGCTCCTAGATCTATTTCAAAATTCAAATATGAGTAGATGTACTAGAAGTGGGGCTAAGAATATTTGGAGCATTCTAACACTGCTGGTTGGACAGTAAATATGTGAAACCAGTGTAGAAGCCCATATGATGCCTCCACAACAACAGGGAATAGAAATTCTATAAAACCAGCAACGCCTCGACTGGGTCTAAATCCTACTGAAGTAAGGACAGACATCCGCACAGCCATGTTCATTGTCACACTGTCCCCAATGGCAAGGAGATGGAAACAACCCAAATGCAAACCAGTGGAAGAATGGACAGAGACGTTTTGATACATACACACAGTGGAATACTCTCTATTACTTTTTTTAAAAAGGATGAAATATGCAAGGGCCACGTGGCCTGCAGAGACCTGGCAAACAGGATGCTGGGTGAAATGAGTCAATCACAGAAGGACAAATATTGGATAATGTCGCTCTTATTGAGGGGGCGTTGGGAACAAGACATAGGGTTTCAAACTAAATGGAGCAGACTTTTGAGGTTATCAAGTTGGGGTAAGATGAAGCACCAATAGAGAGCAGTGATTCTCAACTTTCCTCATGCTGTGACCTTTTCATGCCGTTCCTCAAGTGGTGGTGACCCCCACCAACCATCAGTTATTCCCGCCGCTGCTTCGTAACTGTAATTTTGCTACCATTATGAAGTGCAGTGTAAGTATCCGATGTGCAGGGTGTATTTTAATTGTTAAAAATTGAGCATATTAAACATAGCTATTAATCACAAAAAGAATAAGTAATTATATGTTGTGAAATAGTTATGTGTTTTCCGAGGGTCTTAGACAATGCTTGTGAAAGGGTTGTTTGACCCCAAAGGAGTTACAGCCCACAGGTTGAGAACCGCTGTCTAGCAGTTTATTAACTTAGACGAAGGGGCAGACAGTCACCTTTAAGAGGAAGAAGAGCAATCAAACAATGGGTGTTAACAGGTAGCTGAGCACAGAATTATTTGAAATGTAAAAAAAAAAAAACCTCCCTGCTATCGAGGTAATGCCAACTCAAGGGAACCACTAGGACAGAGTCAAATTGCCCCTGAGGTTCCCCGGAAAGTAACCCTTTGTAGTTGCAGAAAGCCCTTTATCCTCTGGAGCAGATGATGGTTTCAAACTAATGATCTTGCAGTTAGCAACTGAAGGCTTAGCCACCATAAAAGCATTGTGGGGTTCTTTTTTGGTGGGGTTGTTTTTCAAAGAAGAGGGACTAAATCTGGGGAACCCTAAACCCTATTCCAAATTCTTAGGTCGTTCATTTTATTTTGGGGGGGTGGGGCGGGCATCACTGCCTCTGGTGGTCGTGGAAGCTACCCAGTGCCGCTCTTGAGGGCCGCTGCTGGATTTGAACCCCCCAAGCGCACGGGCCGCAGTCCCACACTCAACCACCGGGGCTCAGCCCTCTTAGATCATTCTTTCATGCTTTGTGTTTGTTTATTTATGAGTACTAAATGTCACTTGACTATGATTTTATTTCCTTCAATTTGTTTTACAGTTCCTTTTAAACCTAGGTTGTCAGCAAACCATAGTTCAGTTTTCTGATTAATGAATGCAATTACATGTCATCTTCGAGACTTTCCCCGGAGTTAGCACATGCAAAATAAAGTTGGGACTAAAACCATGTGGACTAAAACCAAATTGATCTATAACAGAGACTAGAGGGAAATGCTGGAGGTATTCTAGAATTGAACTTTAGAATAATATTTACCACTTTCCTTCAAACCTTATTTCCATATGCACCAGAAATTCTATTCTTTGTGTTAAAAAAAATCTCAAGCTTCAGGATTATAGATTAATTTTCAGCAAACTCAATTCTATTTAAAGAACTGCATGTTTTAAAATAGCAAAAAAACAAAAGGAGGTTTGAGATAATCTAAAAATTAGTCATAATGAAGAGTTCCTAGCAGATTTTTCTATCTCCTTAATACACTATGTTACCACTTCTCCACATAAATGCTTATCTTTTTGACTTTCTATGTATCTCCAGATGACATCTGTATTGCCTTATGTGAGTCTGTCTCAAGATCTGTGCTTCCATTTCATAAAATGCCAATAGGAAACAGGCTGCATGGTAGCACTGTGAGTCAAGCTTCGGGGTAATCATATCAAAGTCAATGGATCAAGCTCACAAGTTCTCTGCAGGAAAGAGTCAAGCTGTCTGCCCCCTTAAAAATTTAAGTCTCAAAACCTCCGTGTAGGGTTGTGTTTCGGTGGAATCAGCTAAATGGCAGTGGTGGACTACTTCAAAATCACTTCATTAATGTAACTGATGACCTCTTCAAAGAAAAGCACCCTTTCCAAACAAAACCACTTTCACAGATACAGGACTTAAATATTCAACTTACGTTTTTCAGAACTACACTTTAATACATGAGATGTCATTGCAACATGACAATATCATGCTTTACTGTGTGTCTCAAACACCAGAACAACTGCAGTGCTGGAGGTTCAGAGTAAAAAGCACTTGTACTTCTCCTCTCTTTAGTTTTAACTCTCATATAAATCTTGCTCAGTGGAGTAGCCAGGTGTGTTAGTCTGGATAGATTAGAGAAACAAATTCAGAGAAACTCATCTGTGTATAAGAAAGAGATTTGATTTCTGATAGCTGATCCCTTCGACATCAAAGAACTAAAAATGATATCATTGTAAATGAGGGGGTGTATAGATTTGGAACCCAAAGTCCATCTGTAGGTTATATGGCATCCCTTACAGAAGAGTCACGGAGAAAAGAAAAGCCAGTGAGGGTGCAGCGTAGCACTGGTGAAACAACTTTTCTGTAGTTCTTCAGTGCTTCCTTCACCCAATTATCATGATCCCAATTTTACCTTAAAAATCCAGCTAGACTATAGGATATAAACTGGTACAGATAGGAACTGGAGATATAGGGAACCCAGGACAGATGATCCCTTCAGGACCAGTGGTGAAAGTGGCTATACCTGTAGGGTGGAGGGAAGGTGAGGCAGAAAGGAGGAACTGATTTTAAGGATCTACACATAACCTACTTCCTGGGGTATGGACAATGGGGAAGTGAGTGAAGGGAGACATCACTGTAAGATATGACAAAATAATGATGATATATAAATTATCAAGTGTTCATGAGGGAGGGGTAGTGGTGAGGGGAAGGAAAAAGTAGGAGCTGATAACAAGTGCTTAAGTAGAAAGCAAATGTTTTGAGAATGATGAAGGCAACAAATGTACAAATGGATGGATTTTGATAAAAGTTGTAAGAGTCTCCAATAAAATGATTTTAAAATATGATAACAAATTTATATATATGTATACATGTGTATATATGTGTGTGTGTATATATATGTATATATATATATATATTCAAGGGCAATTGAATATTGTGGAAACATCCCAGCCCTGTCCAGATTAAGTCCATAAGTCTGATATTAGCCCATATGTCCGATACCAATCTATAAAGTCCTCTTCAGTCTCATGAAACACATGCAATGACACAGGAAGGTCACAGGCCAGTGGATGTGGAAGCTTATGGTTCCAGTGGTTGTAGAAGCATTTTACTGCTGTCTGGGATCTCCATGTGGTTCCTTCAGCTTCCAAGGCATGGGCTTTCTCAGGGTAGTACAATGTGCCTTATCTGCAAGGGAGTGAGGAGAGAGAGAAAGTTCTCCCATCTCCAATGAAGAAAATATGGGAGTTCCCAGAATTCTCAGAAGAAGACCATTCCCACACAGAGGCCTCATTGGTTACACCATGATTGAGAGGCCAGACTCTACCTCTTCATTCATAATCCTCTCAAATTGACACCATACAAGATCACTACCACACAAGGTTTAGGGCGACACTATTAAGTCATAGATTTAACAGAATGCCTCTTGCTCCCCTCTGTCAAATGCAAGCATCAGAGCTGTCTGATGAAAAAATTGAGCCTGCAGAGTCCATCACAGGACTATTCCTCATCTTACCGATCTACTCACGCACTGTCATCCACTCACTTTTAACTCACAGTTACCTTATAGAATGGGGTAGATTTGCCCCCTGATGGTTTCTGAGGCTGAGCCTCGTGTTTCTCCCATGGAGTAGCTGGTAGTTTGGAATTGCTGGCCTGGAGGTTGGCAGCCGAAGAAAAACCACTGCACCACCAGAGATCCTCTATGGACCTTCAAGCCTATCTAATTCAATGAACTAATTTCTGAAACCTAACTCAAAACCCATTGTTATCAAGTGGATACCACTAAGAGCAGCCCTGTAGAACAGGGTAGAACTGACCTTCTGAGCTTCAGAGATTGTGACACTTTGCAGGAGTACAAGCCCCATCCTGGCGAGTGGTTTTGCATTTGAGATTTGCACGTTGGCAGTTCAAAACCACCTGCTTCTCTGGGAGAAAGGCAGAGAGTGGGCTGGATCAATACTGACTCAGCATCTGTGACTTTATTTAACTTCAGAAAGTAGAAGAGAGGGAGGGGGAGAGGGAGAAAAAAGAGAGACAGAGTGTGATGGGGCCACATAATTTCGTGTCAGTATAGAAGTGGAGTGTAGGAGTAGAATCTAGCCTGTCACTCAGATCAAGTCTGATGGTAGCTCCTTGTTGGCGTCGCCGTCTCATGAAGAGTTTCCAGAGACTCTCCCCTCTCGTTTCTACCTTCACCTTCAGCCCAATAAGCCACTCGGAGACCTGCACCAGAGCCTTTGAGATGCTGCCCCTGCCATTTCATACCCAAGACTTTTCATCCACTGGCCTGTGATCTCCCTATATTTTGCATCACTTGCTTATGGCTTTATCAGTCTGAAGAAGGCTATTCAAATCTCTGGACTATGGTCAGAATGGAATACACGTGAGAATAGGCAAATGAATTTTAGGATTCCACTGTCATCAAGACCTTCTGCCAACTGGTGTTCAGGATTTAAACTGGGATACAACTCCCTCCTATGGATTTGGATTTTATTAGTGACACTCCTTGAATCACACAAGCTGGCATGCATCTTCCATTTGAATTTTGCTTTCAGAAAGCAAGGCAATGCTGTCTGCACACTCACTGCAGGTTATAATTTGAGTGAAAATGATGCATAAAAAGTAGCTATACAATACGCAATTTTATTTTGGGTTTTAAAAATATTTTTGTAATACCAGTCATTTTCAAAATGTGACCAACTGGAAAAAGCAAATTGATCTACAATATTTTATTGCTAAGGATCAAACATAGCCTTTTTGTCTTAATATTGCCCTTGCTGGTACTAGGAGAAAACATAGATCACCATAAAAGAATTAAGTAATCCAAATCACATTTATGGTGTATTATCATTTATCCATTGAAGTACTTGAAAAGAATATAACAAAAACCCTCTTTAAGTTATATCTTAACAACTTAAATTTTCCATTATATAGAATCTGATTTATGAACACTTCTTTTGTGTAAGAGTATAACTATAATCTGTAAGATTTTCATTGACTTCAGTGGATTTCACAATAGGTCACCATGTCTTTCTTAAGAGAAGTCTTTTGATACACTTCAACCTCCAAACTTCAAACTTCCAGTTTGTAACCAATAAGACATTTGCAATACCTAGGGACTCGCCCTTGTATATGTTATGAATCAGATGTAAGAATTTACAGTAGTATTATACTTAACCAAAACCACCATCAACTGTAATAGCCAAATGTAACTATTCTCCTGAATATCTGAATTCAGGGGATAAATTATTTACATAATTATTTTATTTTCTGACTGTAACACAACACAGGTGTTACTGAGTTCTCAAAGCAGAAATAGGTCTATATTAAAATTCTTATGCATGCACAAAAGAATAAGACTTGTTGACACTATAATACCCTGGAACATTTATATTCAGTCACCCCAGATGTATAAAGACTTAACAGAAAGAAATCCTTTTAGCGACATAGTTCTAAAAATACTCATCTCCACGTATTTTAGTATTTTAACACCCAATCACTTGGTGAGAGCAACAGAAAGAAACACACATAGCAGAGCCATATTAAAATTTTCACACCACCACACTTACCTTCAAGCCCTCCAATTGTTCCATTGGAGAGAGATGAGGGTTTTTGTTTTGATTTTCCTCATAGGAATATTTGAAACCTCTGAAAACTACGGAGTCTATTCTATTCTGTACCATGAGTTGCCATCAGCCAGAATCAATTCAATGGCAGTGAGATTTTTGTTGTTCTTCTTTTTTCCTTTCAACTAAAAACAGCTACTTACTAATGCAAACACATTAGGTTACTCATCAGGAATGATAAGGTACGATTTTAATTCCTGTAATTTCTTCCACTTTCATTGAGTGGAAGTTTGTAATCTCAAACATTTGAAGCTTTCTCATTTGCACTGTCCTGGGATCTAAAGTCCAATTTGGGTGACTTCAGTGTATGTGTTTTTTTGTTGTGAATTCACAAAACTGAGTCTGTTAAATAAGAATTGCTACTTTTGTTTTCACCTCATTTTCATTTAAGTATGTGATTTGTGTAAACTTGACTGGCTAAAATTTTCCATGATTAAGCAGTGAACACCTAGTAACCCCAACGACCCAATCTTATTCAATGTAATCACGATAAGCAGTGGTAAGTGTAGGGTGTAATACCCTTACTCAGGTCATAGCTCTAATGTGGTCATTTAAAAAGAAGTTTCCTCATAAATGTGACCTGCTACCAATTTAAGTGGAAACATTTGCTTTGTTTTTCCTGGAACTTGATCCTACACCTGGCGCATTGACCTCCTTTTCTTTGGACTTGAGTCCAGGGTTTGCCCTATTGCCTACACATCATGGGAGTCCTCAATGAACTGTTATCTGACCATCCAGCTTGAGCACATTGCCTCCGCAGCCACAAACTAGATAAACTAATTGTGAATTTACCTGTCCCTCTAACATCAAATTCATATCTTCCTGTTGATCATTAGCCCCCATAGCTACTCAAATCAGAAGCTTCCAACTTAAGATCTCACCTAACATATGGAACTTGACTGGACTTGGATTTTCCAGCTTCTTCAAGCATGTTAGCCACATGCATCCATACACAAATGCACAGACACACAAGCCTATCACTGGTAGTTTCACTCCTCTGGAAAACCCAAGTAAAGACTAGTAACTTGGATGGAATACGTAATAAAATTGGTTAATCAACTTTTAGTAGGAAAGCACAGATTTTCCTTAATTTGCTCAAAATGTAAGTTTTCTTTTTCCCAAATGCATGACGTCATGCTCTATGTAAATCTAAAATCTTGTCCTCACTACTTTTCTGTGAATATATATGAGAGGGCTTTAAAAGCTTCGTGGAAATGTTCCATGACCTTTCCATTTCATTTTCCAGGAACTTCCTGAGCCACCTTGTATAATTTGAAGAATGCAGAGCCAGATAACGATGTCTTGTGTTTTTAATATTTAAATTCCCTTGACTATGCTCTCAAAAATGTATAGCAATGAGAATTGTCCCAGGGAGATTTGCGCTGCTGTTTTTGTGAAACCCATATAGGATTAGCCTAAAGTTTAACTTGTCTGAAGATGAAAATGAGCTATTAAAATCATCTGGGAAGCAGCTGTGCAGGACTGTGGAAGGAAAAAGAGTGGTAAGGAAAAACCACCATTAGGTAAACAAAGCAACAGAAAGATGGTGAAAAGTGTAAGGAATAAGAAATTAAAATCCATTCAAACAAAACTTACGGTATTTGGATGAATGAGGAACAAAGTCTTTTCCTGCCAACTCAGAAAATCTTTAAATGTAAAAGCATGCTTTCACATCTGGTCTATGTTTAATATCATAAATATTATATTTTTCATGTTGTTATTGATATAAATTGCAGTTTGTTAATGAAAATAAGATTAAAGTGAAGAGACATGGCATTCAGCAATGTAAATGTTTAATATTCCAAATGAATTATTCAATTTAGCTATCTGTTCTCTTTCATGTGTTCACCAAAGTCTCTAGAGAAGATCACTGTTAAATATTGGCAATAATAAACTCTCATATCACTTGAATATGAGTCATCAAAGAGGACAAATAACAAGAAAGGTAAATTCTAATATTTTGACCAGATAGATAGTTATTTGGGGATGGTTGCATCACAGAATAATTTTCAAAATGGGTATAATTCATTTAAGAACGAAATAAAAGCATCTCACTTATATTTCCTTGTGTGAGGGTAAGACTATAATATTTGTATGCAGAGAGAAACTAGTCTAACACTGAATGATTACCTTATTTTATGAGGCATCATTATTAGGAAGTGGTATTATGTTAAAGTCAAACACATAAATTAAGATGTGGCTTCTTAAGAGTTCCTGACAATTTCTTTTTAGGGTTGAAGAATATCATATCATGTGAAAAAAAACCAACTCCACAACAAATAAGATAAATACTATACATTTGAAGTTTAGCTAACTGGGAAGGGAAACAAATAATTTGAGCAATAGTTTGACTATGTTCTGCATGTAAAAATAATAGTTCAACTTACATTTGTAATTTTATAGCACACTTTTGCAAGCATTATGTCATTTTAATGTTCCTTCATTCATCATTTCACTTCACCCAGTAATTATAATCCAATGACTTAGAATAATAAGATATAATCTCCTATGATAATTATGAGATGGTAAGATATCTACAAAGTATTTCAGGAATACAAATTAAATTGTGATTAAGTAGTCATCTGGGGAAAGTGCAGCAAAAGCTGATTCAAGAAAATAAGTCAATTTTTGCTTGAAAAATGAGTTGGAATGTGCAAACAGGGTATGGGATCATCTGACTTCCTCCTGCTTTAAGGCTGACTGCCACAAGACTGTGGATCAGCTGTACCTTCAGAGTATATCCCTCTTCACCCGATTCTGACGAACGGCCCTAACTATGACACTCAACTCAGTGGCTGAGCCTCACAATCCAGTGCCTACACAGAACTCACAGATCATGCTTTTGATGATGAGGAGTGTTAGGGAAGCTGCTTGGGTTGTTGTGTGGTGCCATCAAGTTGGTTCTGACTCATAGCAACCCCGGCAACAACATGCAACACTGTCCAGGCCTGCACCAGGCATGCCATGTTTGCTGTTTTATCTTTCGCTGCAGGCGCTGTGCCAATCTTTCACATCTTCTACGTTGACCTTGTTGATGTCTTGTACTGGGCCTTGGGTTGAACGCATCAGTCTCTCTTGGAAAGAAAGTTGGAACTTTCTGTCCCTTTAAAGATTCACAGTTTTGAAATCCCTAGGGAGCGGGTCTATTCTATCCTAGTGGGTCACTATTCTAGATATAAAGTGATATAAAGCATCCATGAGTGCCTCTGGTTGTGTTTGAAATGAAATCATAGGTTAATTGTATAGGTTAAAAATAAAGCAAATGTTTGAACCCTCAATTTTTAGATATAAGCCCTTAATTTCTTAGATATCCTGGAGTGTTTAAATATATAAAATACTCTTTATCTGTATTCCCCCACAATGTTTTTTTTGCATCGTAGTCCTTTCTTACTAGTGTGATGCTACAAAGTTAGATTCCAATCAAAGTGTCTCAACCAACTTGATCAAAGAAAAGTGCTCCAAGAGGATGAGGAAGGCTGAAGTGATATCATGTGTCATATGCAAGTAAGGTTTTTGCTGAAGACAAATCAGTAACGTTTCCAGTGGTATACAGACAGGGAGCTGCTAGACACCCACGTTGTATTCACAAGAGGATGTGGCATGAAGAATATCATTGCGGACATCAGACAGACCTTGGCTGAAAGCAGAGAATACCATGAAAATTTTACTTGTGTTTTATTGAATATGCCTCTGTGAAACACACCAAACTGTATAAAGCATTGTGAAAAATTGATAATTTCGGAGCACTTCCTGTGCTCATGTGCAACCCTGACATGAAATTTTCAGAAAAGGCCAGTTCTTGGAAAAGGACACCATGCCTCCATGTAAAAGAGGAAGAATTTTAAGGAGATGGATTCACACAGTGGCTAAAACAATGGACTCAACACGACAATAATTGTGAGGATGGTGCAGTACTAGGTGGTGTTTATTCTGTCATACTAGCAGTCCAGCCTGAGTGGGCAGTGCCTCACCGCCATAAGCAGTGGCCTACTTGTCTACCAGTTGTTATCACTTCGACCACATGATCAATTCTGTTTGAAATCAAATGAATGATCAGTACATTTAAAACCATTGAGTGAATGAAGCTAGCGAAGCAGCAATTGGTAGACTAAATTGACTTGGGTGCTTGCCCCTAATTATGATCTCTGCCATCTCATTGCTCCTCATGACCTGAGACAGAGGAGTTTTCCCACTGAATTTTTTAATCATTAAAGTATGTGTTAACCCAAAAAATAGCCCCTAAGTGGTGTGGTGTGGAAAGATTAAAATTCTAAAGACTTCAAATGAGTGTACTAATAAGACTACATAGATATTTTTAAGAATAAAAAAGAAAAGCTACTCAAAAAAAGCTGACAATGCTTTCAGTATGAATCTTTCTCACTCAGAATAGTGCCAAAAAACGTTGAGTCCACTGAAAGAAACCTGCCAGGAAGCTTTAGGGGTTCTGCTTCACGTTACCTTGTAGCAATGGAGCAATCATTCTGCTAGTTCCCATTGGCTCACAAAGCAAAATTTGGCAAAGGTTTCCTCCCTGCCATTTTTCATCATGCTTTTCATTTTGAGATTAACAGGAAAATGCAAAGTGTTTTCAGATTTGCTCAGGGAGACTAAAGTGTCTTGTACATGGGCGTTTGAATTTCTCAACTCTCATAAACTCTTCTGGTGTTCTCCCAACGGTCCAAACTATACACTAAGTTAGAGAGCATGTGATGAACTGTAGTGTTGTAGTGAATACATTTTACATCTGTACTTGACAGCTTGATGGCAGGTAGTGGACAAGTCTTGTGCTTTTTATTTAATAGAACTGTGAACAATGGCCACAAGACACAAGCCAAGAATGTTTGTTTTGCTGATGAAAAACCCCAGAGTTTTCAAAATGGTTTTGCTGTTTATCTTTCAGGTTTTGTCTTCTCCCATCCTTACTTAATATTTTGAGATTATTGATTGAACATGGCATTCCTATCTGCTTAAGCAACAACATTTGGGGGGGGGGATTAATGGATAGGGATCCCAGATATATTTGCTGACATGCCATAATTTCACTCTTCCACTGCATTGCACTGCATGCACATTACCTTATCTTCATATCCCAGATAAATGAGAATGCCACACGCTGGCACCAACTCCTGGGTTATTGAGTCCATGTAGCCTGATCACGTTGTTAACACAAGTAATTTACACCAGAGATCCCCAGAGTGTTAGCAAAAGGGAATTTCCCTTAATAACTTACAGTTAACAGGGGCCTATGCCAGAAACACTTCTTTAATGAGTGACCCTCCTGGTTTAAGAGTGATATGGAAAACTTCCACGTATGCCCCTTCACATTACACCCTGAGCGAAAGACACGGGGGATGTTTCTCTAATTCAATTTTATAGTTAAGAGATTATATATTTCATGGCATAAATCAACATTACCAGAAGAGGGAGGTAGTCAGACAGGTGCAACACAACCCCAGATTATATCTCATTAGCCCTTATGCTTTTCTAACAGGGAGGGGTAGAGAATTAATTTAGAAATTTTTATTAAAATTGAGCTGCAAGCTTAGATTTAATGTAAAAGTCAGAGACTATCTGGTAATAATAACTCAGTGCCTATGATTTCAAGATAACTTTATCAACCAAAAGTTGAATTCATTATTACTGTGATGAATAACCACTCAAGTCACTAATTGATGCTCTGTAAGTAATTAAATATGTAGTGAGTGGTCAATTGTTAGAGTGCCTGAGGGCAGTGTGGTTATACATTCGGCCGCTACCTGCAAAAACATCAGAGGTAGAACAAGAGAAATACAAAACTTCCCATTCCCATACGGAGTTAGCCTACATTAACGCAATATCCCTCTTTCAAGAGAATTTTAAAAATTAGTACCAGAGGATAATCAAAGACAATGCTAACAGAAGATCATTATGCCCCAGGGGGATTACCGATAAGACTTCCTCTACTAAATTGACAAGGAGGTTCATTAAGGGAGCCAATGGCAGATAAATAAGCAAACTTAGATCCTGGAATGGAGTTGAGGTTTGCACTAAATCCTAGCGTCAACTTAAGAACAATTAGCTGTTCCATCATGACCCTGCTTGATTCTCGCATTTAGGAAGGGACCACAGAAGGTATGGGTGCCTTAGCCAAAATGTGATAAAGAAATTAGATAGTGCCAGACTACCAGAAACTATAGTATCTGGGGTCTTTAAAGGCTTGTTTCCAAACAAGCAACCATCGAAGTGAGATGTCAACTAAAAGTCCACAGGGAAGAAGCACGCCATCATCAATCACCGGAGGATTGTAAATCATATAATACACATTCAACGGAGGGAAGAGTCTACTAATCTAAATTGTGAGAATCTGGTTTGCTGTGGAATGACAGTGGGAGTCCATGATACATTTGTAGGATTTACATAGGAAATAAGCTTCCGTGGTTTCCCCCGCTCCATAACAGAGAGATGGGAGAGCGTGGTTACTAAACAGGTTGCCTTGGAGGGCTGGATACAGAGGACCAGAAGCATCATCCTGCCGTGAAAGGCTAAGACCTTGCCGGCTGATCCCCGCCCCGCCGCCCCCCACCCCTCTGATGTACATAGACTGGATCTGGTTTTCAAAATTTTCTGTATGTTTTGTTTTTGTCTATTCACATTGAGGTTTGTCTCCGATGTGTTAGGCTCCTGACAGTCAACCTTTTGAATTTGTGTTATAGGTTTTCTGTTTTTCAATACATGAAGCCCGGGATTGATGAACCCATCGGGATAGCGTATAAAATAAGGGCTTACTCAGGGCATGGGGGTGGTTAAGAAACTGATGTCCAGGAGCTGAGGAAAGAAAATCATGTTTTGAAACGGACTGTGGTGGCAATTGTATTATAATACTGCTTGATGTGATTGAACTATGGAGTGTTATGATAACTGCATTAACTCCGGGTAAAATGGTTTTGAGGGGAAGAAAAGGACTACAGCAACAGTTCTCCTCAGGATCAGCTCCATGGCAGCTGAACGAGTCAGTGATCAATAGCCAAGTAGCTGATGTATAAAAGCAATCGCTAACATAGATCTGAACACAAATTCACCACTAGCACCACAGATGCTTACGTATTTTTGGTGGCTGTAAAGTTTGGCATTTTTTTTAATTGAGTAAGCGTGTAGTAATTAACCATTATAAGCAGATAAAGAAAATGAATAAATAATTTAGTCATCTTATTTCTCCAAAAGTAGATGAATTAATAAAATGATGTGTAATTTTCAATTTCAGAAGATATTTGAACCATATATTTGATAATGTAATGTATGCGTTGAAGTTCCAAAATTTTTACTCTGAGGAAATTATTTCCATTGTGGCTTTTTAAAAATTCCAGTTGAATAAAAACTTTTAATTACCATATATATACATTTTAAAATCTTATTCTCTTTTACAAATGGAATGGATTTCAAAATTCCAATATAATTTTTAAAGTATATATAATTATAAAAGTAAAAAAATAGCTAGCTTATTAGATTTTTAGTGATAGTATGTTTTTGTTCATCTTTTTTTTCTTTTTTTTTCTTTTTACATTGCCTTGCAACAAAAAACACATTCTTGAAATAGGTCAACTTAGAACAAATATACATTTTGACATCATAGTGGAATTCACACAAACTGCTATCACCTAAATTTTATGTTAATTTCTTTCGATAAATTATTATTTTAAAATTTCACAGATTGATTTTTATAAATAAATTAATAAGCAAATAAAGGATTAAAAAGAGAGTATATATCTGATCAGTATTTTCTGTATACTTCTAGATTAGCACATCAACTTTTGCAACTGAATTCTATTTACTTATATTAATTTGTACAATAGCTTACTTGATTAAAACAGGTTATTGCCCCTATTGACTAGTCTCAAAGTAGACTCATTCTAGTTGGTGGCCTCCAATTTTGGTTCTCAATAAAAATTATCAGAAATGTTTCCCAATTATTTATATATATATATATATATATATATATATATATATATTTGCATAGTTAAGAAATGTTTAGTAAGACTTTCACTTCCTTGATTCATGCCAACCTTATCATTCTATTCTTACAATAAATATATTTTATTTATCTGGAGAATTTTCAATTGATCACCTACAAAAACTTAGTTCACCAATAAATGACCCTTTTTTATTTCCTTTGTTCTTTTCTTTGGGCCTGTGTCATTGCTTGAAATTTTTACTATTATTTTGCTTTTTTTTAAGCATCCTCTTTACTCCAATGCAAACCTTCTTTAATCTACTGTTTTCTAGCTTCTCACGCAAGCACCTTTTTCTATTCTGTCAAATTCACTTTTGAAAACATAATCCTTAAATAAATACAAGACCATTTATAAGAACTTTTATACCAAAATAGCATTGATGTACTGATTAAAAAAAAAGAGAATCAGACATTGTTTGGGTTCTAATTTTGCTCACAGAAAGTTTTTATAGATTTGTAGTTACACATTTAAAACAAATGGCATATTTTAACCCTTTATTTGCCTATCTGATATATAGAAATTTCAATGGAATGCATCATACAAATGGATGTCAGCTTATTGCAAGAAAATCTGGCTGCAATAATATTCTAATCTATTCTATACATCTCCATACATCGCATGTCACACTAAAGTACATGACATCCACCTCTCAAACCACACCATGTAATAGAGATAGAAAATTAGAATTACTCCTGTCCGGATGCCAAGGGCATGCTTTCTGAAGGAGAAAATTAATTTCCCCTCACTACCCCACTGCCACCAAAAAGGAAAGGCATATATTCCAATATTCAAGAAACCTGTGTCCATTTTTCTCCAACCATGAAAACCCTATTTAGACTTTGAAATTATAGAAAACTTAGAAATCTCTTTTCAAGTGCCTGCCTGATTCTCCCAAAAGGAAATGATGGAGAAACAAATAACAAATCTATATCTATCTATCTATCTATCTATCATCTATCTATCTGTTATCATTTATCATCATCATATCGATCATCTATCTTTTTATCAGCTGAATGCACTGAGTTAGCTTTATTTAATGATTTTTTTAATGTTTAACTTCTCTGTTTTGAGCAGTTTTATTGTTTTATATGAAAGTTTATATGGTAAATTAGATTCCCATTCAACAATTCACACAAACTTCATTTGACATTGGTTACAAACATTATGCCAGGACTCAATATTTCCATCCTACTTGCAGTATGTACACTTTACTGCCTCTGTGATGGGATTCAAATATTTTAGCAACTGATTCAATGCCCTAAAGAGCTTTTAAAGATTTTTTAAACTATATATTGAATGGTTGTACATTATTTCATACAATTAATACATAAATAAAAACAATAAAAGAAGTAAGCAAAACTAGATTGTAAATGTTTTAAAATAATGAAAAATTATACATAATACCCAATAAAAAGAAATAAACTTATTTAATATATTTCCATATTGCTTCATGACTAACATCTTCATTTGCAATATTCTTCCCTTTGGGTTTAATATCAACTGATTTTTTAACCATCTTTTTCACTGTAGACTTGGAATCCCATTCCTTTAGCAGTAGGGCAATTAGACAAATTATCATTATCCTTTTTTTTTCTTTTTTGGTCAGTGCTATTTCTGCAGGGGTAATATGGTATATTGTTGCAGTTCTTTTTTAATTTCTTTAATGGTCAAGAGTGGGAGAAAAATGAGACTGCTGTTGCAGCAAAGTTCCACAGTCTTAGAAAGCCAATATAGGGTCATTGTGAGTAGAAAGTGGGAATTGATTCGATGACAGTGAGCTCTGTTGGGTTTGGGGGCAATGATCAATAATCAACAACATGTATCCATGTATTTGGTAGCTGCGTAAATGGTCTCTGGTGAAGTGTATGTTCATGTCATTAGCCACTTTTATTAGAGCATTTTCTTTAGGGGGGGTTGATTTTTTTCTTTGGATTTGAGATATTAAACCCTAATCAGATATGATGTTACCAACATTCTTTCCCAATTTGTAAGTTCTCTATGAACCCTTTTGCTAAAGTCTTTTCATGAGAAGGCCTATTTAGTTTTTAGTGACTCCCAGTTTTCTATCAAATAGCTTTCTTTCTCAGAGGAAACATTAAGAATCTGGTCCCTTAAATAAATTTTTGAAAGCTTCCAATCAATACATTAGGAAAAAAATAAAATAAAAACACTAATCCTAAGCTAGTGTCAACCAGGGCACAAGGTGCTATGAAAATGCAGAAGTAATTTAAGATATAGGGCGGGTTTCCAGCATCTTAAATTCTCTGTCTTCTGAAAAAGCTAACACTTGGGTAATAGACAATGGTGATGTATAAAAAATTCACTACATTCCCAACCTTTCTCCTGTACATACAATATGGAAAACAATATGGATTAAAGGGCAACCCACAAAGATTTTTAACTTTTTTAAAAATTATGAATTGGGTAAAGACTTTAAAACAAATTCATCCTCCATTCAATAATTCATTTTGTTTCCAATCAATGACTACAATCCCTACAATGTGTTTTCATTTACCCCACTTTCTCCTTGAATTCTCAGTTTCCAGTACTCCTTCTTTTCTACCGCTCATGCCTTCTGAAACAGATCCCTGATAAAACACTGCCCTTTAGTTCTCAAATGGTTGATTCTTCTCATAAGCGTGTGCTTCCCTATTGCTGTTCATTACGTAGGCCTGTCTATTTTTCTCTCACTCTCTTTGGGACCATTTTATGAAATCTCTTTCAGATAAGTTGGCTGGACCTGATTTAGCGTACTTGTTCTGATCTCAAAATCGTGAAGGTTCATGAACCTCATGAGGGTTTCTTTGGACTAATTATTCAGCCATTTTTAATTTTCTTTACTTCCCTTTACTTCAGACAGGAAGATACAAAAAGATGGCACCTGAGATAGCCACACACAAACTGTTAAGACCATACTTGATACACACAAAAATAGATTGTAGAACATTTCTTGTTGAACATTTCTATGTTGATTGACCACAATGTCCCCCCAACTAGAGTCCCAGACCTAGTGACTCATTCCTTCTTGGTAGTTGATTATGACTAACAGGTTTAAATACCTTTGCTCGATTTGTTGTACTGTAAGCATGGATATATTTAAAGCACATATAGATGAATAATTTATAGAATAGAAATATTGTCTTCCAAACTTCTATATGATCATAGATAAAGTCCCATTCACCGACTCATACTTGTTCATCCAGCCTGTCTGCCTATGTTTCACTTATAGGTTCTTATTTCTTACAATGCAAGATTGTATATGGAATGGAATTCAGGTTGTTGTCTTTAACTGTGGTGCACCTGAGTCGACTTTCTCTTTCGTGATACTGTGCTGCTCACCCCTTATTGTCTGTGACCTTGTCTTTCACCCACGTAAATACTTGTTAGGTAGTGTCCTTCTCTATCCTACTCACTGACTCTTGGTACCAAAGAAAAATAATTCTGTTTGTAACCTCTTTAACTTTTCATAATAATAACTTATATAATATGTGTCTTTTGGTAATTGTGTTATTTGACTGAGTATCATGTCCTCTGGGTTCATTAGCCTTATCAAGGTTTTCATAGATTATTCCTTATTTTTATTTTTCCATCCCACTTCATTGTGTATATACCATAGCTTGATTATCCTTTCTTGTGCTGATGGACTCAATACAAAGCAACAAATTATTGAATGTTACCCTTCTAGTCATAGTCTCATAACTCCCATCAAATTACCTGTTCCTGTAGGTCTGGCTGAGAGAAGATAGGGGAAGATACTGATATAATTCAGTTGAGAACAAGTGTTAGCAGAACTTAGTGTGATTGCCATCCTTCTGGGTATAAAATGAGCCCTCACAGAAGCATCTATCACACTATCAGTAAGAACCAGGAGTGCAGTGAATACTCTGGACTCAGATTCCTACACAGTGATCTTCCTGCCTGAAAATGGCAAATTTGACACCAGAGAAGTGACAGACAAGCAGCAACAAAAACAGCAGCAAGAGCATGAGCAATGGACTTCTCAACCCACAGAGGAAGTAAAGTGAAGTGCTTTGAGGCCAGAGACTGACTTGTGGAGTGGGGTATCTCTGGGTACTAAATTTAGAAAATTTAATTCCCTAAGATCTATACCTAGTAGAACATTACACATGCATCATGGTTTCAAATAACACTGCAATTTTCATATTTTTAAAAATGCCATGCTTCTTTCCACAGTGGTTGCACCATATAACATTTTAACTAATAGTTCATGAGACGCCTTATCTTTCCACACCCTCACCATTTTTCATTTTCTGCCTTATTGAACTTATTGAATTATTGCTGGGGTAAGATGATATCTCATTTTTGTCTTTTGATGTGCACCATTTTAATAGCTAATGATCATGAATATTTCTTCATTTACTGCTTGGCCATCTGAAGTCTTCTTAGATGAATGTGTCTATTCCTATTCTCTGCCCATTTTTTGATCGAACTGTTTTTCTTTCTGCTATTAAGATGTTGATGTGTTCTTTAAATTATTGAGAATAGAAGCATATTGTATATGTTGTTGTAGTTGTTATCTATTTCCCCAATCTGAAGGTTCTCTGTTAATCTTCTTTTAAAATTTGCTTGATGCACATAAGTATTAAGTTGTAATTTTTTCCCAAATGCCTAGTTTATTTTCTGCTCTTTGTGCAATTTTAATTATGCAAAACCAATTGCAGCACATTGAGGAGGAGCTGACAGGAAAATTCTGTAGGCATGCAGCAGAGGTTGTGGAACACAGGACGTGTTTTGTGATGTCAGATGGATTATGACTGAAAGCAGAGACACCAGAAAGATATTTGCTTGTATTTGACTGACTATGCAAAGGCATTTGACTATGTGGATTAAAATAAGCTATGTATAACATTAAGAAGAATGGAATTAACCTATATAAGGACAGCAGGTAAAATAAAAGTTTTGGGGGGTTGTACAACGGAGGTGTGTGTGTGTGTGTGTGTGTGTGTGTGTGTAAAAGTGAGCCGATGTCAAAAAGTTCAAGAAGGAAAAGGATGGTTTGAAGCTGATTGTGGTAGTAATTGCACTCTACTGCTTGAACTATGGAATATCTGTACTAACTCCCAATAAAATGGTTTTGAAAAAAATAGATGAATATGGATGAATAAATAAAATGTAGTATATAAAGCAGAAGAAGAAGAATGGGAGTTAAAGAGACTATGTGTATTCATAGTCTCAGAGACAGTCCTTGTAACCTAACTAATGAATGGTTTAAAATCAGGAAACTTGTGTGTCCAGTTTGAAGTCTCTTTTAAAATACTTATCCAATTAGTTTGCTGAAAATAAAAGGAACAGGATATCAGAATTAGAGGAAGACTTATCAATAACCTGTAATAATGTAGCTACACAGCTATCTTTGCTGAGGGTGGAGGTGATTTGCAGTAATTACTGATAAAAATCAAAGACTGCACCATTCAGTACACATTGCAACTCAATGTAAGTCAGTTAGTTAAGTGCCATCAAGTTGCTTCCTGCTTCTAGTGACTGAACATACGACAGTGAAAAGATTCAAGCTGTCAAGTATTTCACTGTATTTATTTACTTGATCACTTTATTGGGAGTTCATTTAATAATCCATACATCAATTTTGTCAAGCATGTTTGTACATAGGCTGCCATCATCCATTTCTAAACATTTGCTTTCTATTTGAGCTTGTGGTATCAGCACCTCTTTTTTTCCCTCCCCCCATGAACCCTTGATAGCTTATTAATTAATATTATTTTCATATCTGAAGTTGAGCACTGTCTCCCTGCACCCACAGTTTTTGTGGTGTGTCCCCTTAGGCAGGGGTGGTGGTGTCATGCATCGATCATTGTGATAGGTTCCTCTTTTCTCCCCTCCCCTTCCCCCTGCCCTCCTGGTATCATTGCTTACATATCTGTTCCTGAGGGGGTTATAAGAACTGGATTCCATGTGGCATAAGCTCTTATCTGTACCAGTGTACATGCTCCAGTCTAGCCAGGACTGCAAGACAAGACTGATGTCATGGGAGTGGAATGTCAGGAAACTTCGAAGAAACAGAGGAATATTTATGTGTGATAGGTGCTATTCTGTGCACTGGTTCACTCATCCCTTCCTTGTGACCCTTTTGTGGGGCGGGTTGTCCTATTGCCTACAGACAGGTTTTGGTTCTCTGCTCTGATACCCCTCTTTCTCAACAATATGTTTTGGGGCTTGGCAGGGAGGGATATCCTCTGATGCCTGTTGGCATCAATACCTCATAAACACAAAGACTGTTGTTATTCTTCCATATGGGCTTTGTTGTTTTTCTGCTAGAAGACCGCTTCTTTAACTTCAAGTCTTTAGACCCCAGATGCTATCACTTATGATAACTGGTCACCATCATTTGGTCACCATCATTTCTTATGTACCCATTTTGTCTTCAGAAATTATGTCAGCAGAGTGAGTGTCACATAATGCTATATTGTTAGAACAAAAAGCTCTTTCATTGAAAGAGAGCTTGAACAGAGGTCCAAAGTCAGTCCACTTCCTCAATGTATTGCCATATAAATTTGTGTACATAGACTCATGTTTATGAATTGATATATTCACATATGTACAGACCTATGTTTATACCTCTGTCTATGGCATTGTTTTCTATATCTTTCCTGTTTCCTTTTACATTCCTCCTGCCTCATCATCATACTCTCCAGTCTTCTGCCTTTTAGTAATTCCTCTCAACTAAATTGCTGTTGCTACACCACCACAGGAATCTGTATGGCCTCCCCATTGCTGATTTTAATTTCCTAGTTCTCCTGTCTATGGCATTGTTTGCTCACTCTCCCCTTCCCCTGTTTCCTCCTTCCCCAGCTCCCTCCAAAACTGCTGGTCCAGTTGCTTTCTCCTCGGACTTGCTTCCCATGCCTAGCTTGTATAGGTAAACAAAACAACAATAATAGAGATAAAAAAAAAGAAAAGAAAAGATTGAATAAAAAGAAAAAAAGTATACATAATTCCAGGTTTATACACAGACCTCTATGACTATCTCCCCACCAGGGGTTCTGGGAATTGCCCCTCCTCACTTGAAATCTATTTGGGGGGGGGGTCTCCTAAGGAGTTCTGTGGCTTTTCTTGTTACTGATCTGTTGTTTCCTTCTTGGTTTGCCCCACTCTGTGTGTGTGTGTGTGAGAGAGAGAGAGGGGGGGGCGGCTGTTAGACCAGACTCACCACCTGCTATGTGCCCTTAGTATTGTCCTCTGTGTCATGGCATGCTATAGCATGGGGGCATCACATCTGGAGCTGTTGTCAGCCCTATAGTCTTCTCTGTGCCTTCGAAGCTCCGTTCAAAGATGACATCCTTAGGGCTTCATAGTATGAATCTATTCCCACACTCTCTCTTTTCCCTTTTTGGTTTGCTTCTCTATGGACGTGGCAGGCTGGCCCTTCTCCCCAACCTGCAGTTTTAATGCTGTCCTCTGTAGCACATGCGCCTCAGAGGTAGTAAGTTTGACTCTCCTTGGGGCCGACCTTGTAGACTTCTCTGTTCATGTGATTACATGACCGCCAAGGTTTGCCACAGCATGATGGGGTCTGCACTCACACTCACGTTTCTGTGGAGATGTAAACCACGCCCTCCCCCTGGGTAGGTTAGGGCCCTGCTCCCCCAGTGCCATCATGTCCCCCCTTTTTTTCTTTCCCCTTTCTCTCCCCACCCCTTCCCCTTCTTTCTGCTGGAATGACATGTCCATCCATGTGTTTACTCTGTCCCTCTTCAGATTGCCCATACCTGCACCTGTAAAGTGTGAGATAAGTGACTTTTCCTCTGTGCCTGCTGTGCTGATTATACCTAGCTCCGTGGAATCATATTCACTTGTCCTTGTGCGATCAGCTAACTTCGCTCGGCGTAATTTCCTCCAATCTTTCCCTTGAAGCCATGTGCTTCATGGAATCACCAGTACTTTTTAGTGATGCATAGTACTCCACCGTGTGTATTTTCTAATATGTTTGTTTATAGATGGAAATTGAGGTTGTTTCCAATTTTTGCTATTGCTAATTGTGCTGCAATATACATTTGAGTGCATATTACTGGTCATGATCTATTTCTTACCCCTTTGGGGTATATGCCTTCTTTGTTGGGTCATAAGGTAATGCAACTTCCATTTGCTTTAAATATTGCCAGGTAGCTTTCCACAGTGCCTGCTGATATCTCCAGGACCACCAGCGTTGGAGGAGAATTCCTAGCTCACCACATCACCTCCAAGATTTGTTGCTCTCTGATTTTCTGAGTTAGACCATCCTCCAGAGCATTAAGTGGTATCTGATAGGTGTTTTAATTTGCATTTTCACTGATGGCTAATGATCAGGAACATTGTCTCATATGTTTATTAGCCATTCAGGTGTCCTCTCAAGGGAAATTTCTATTCAGATCTTTTGCCCACTTCCCCAGGGAGTTAATGGTCTTCTTCTTTTTGAAGGTGAGGAGGGTATTGTAGCTTTTAGTAATAACCCGCTTGTCTGTTGTGTCATTACTGAAAATCCTCTCTCAGTCTGTGGGTTCTCTTATTATTCTCTTAGTGAAGTCTTTCAATGCACACAGGTGTTTTATCCTTAGTATATCCTGTTTGTTAGTTTAGCTTCATGTGTGTGTGTACCCTTCCCTATTCACTTGACCTATGTATTCCTTGTGCCAAGGTTCTTAAGTTTGTCCTAATTCCCTCATTGATGGTCCTGAGAGTTTGGGGTTTTACTTCTAAATCTGTCATCTGCCTTGAGTTTGTTCTTGTGCATGGGATGGATGAGGTAGGGATTTTGTTTATTTTTTCTATGAGTGAATATCCATTGTTTTCTGAAACACTTGTTAAAGAGGGCATACACCTCCAACTTGATGCTTTGGGGGACATTGTTTCAGATCAGTTGTCTATATGCTGATGATTTTAGTTCTGGGTTTTGTAGGTTTTTTCATTGAGCTATCTATCAATATTCCAGTACCATGCTGCTTTGACTACTGTGACTGTATAGTAAGTGTTAAAATCAGGTCAAGCAAGTCCTCCAACTTTGTCCTTTTTCTTAAACCCACACAGCCAAGGCGGCAGCCACCAGGTTCCCATTCCTGGTGACCACTGAGTTTTGTCCTTCTTGTTAAGGAGTTCTCTGCTAATTCTGGGTTCTTCTCTCTTGATGTGAAATTGGTGGTCAGATGGTTGTTAGTATTTGAACCAGGATAGTGCTAAGCTTATAAAGTGCCTTGGGTAAGATTGACATCTTTACTATATTGAGTCTCCTGATCCATGATCATGGGATATTCTTCCATTTGTGTGGTCCCATCCTATAGTAGGGTTCTGTAGTTTTCCTTGTATATATATTTTTTTGTTTACTATATCCCCAGATATTTCAGTTTGTTCTTGTCTTTTGAGAAGGGTATTGCCTTTTTTATTTCCTCTTCCATGGTCTTGTCCAATATATATAGCAGACCAATAGACTTCTGTTCGTTGATTTTCCTTCTCACCACTCTTCTGTATTCTTCGATCACTGCTAGTACTCCTGTTTTGGAGCTTTGGGAGTGTTCAATGTATAGAATCATGTTGTCTGCAAATAGTGATGATTTTACCTCTTACTCTTCCAAATCAATACTCTTAATGTCCTTCTAGTGCCTTATGTTGTTAGCTTGGACCTCCAGTATGATGTTGAGTAGAAGTGGGGACAAGGTGTGTCCTTGTATGGTCCCCTTTTTCAGTAGATTTTTTTTCACCTTTTTTCCACTGTGATGCTAGTTGTTGGCTTTTTGTAGAGAGCTTATATTAACTTGAGGAATTTTCCTTCCATTCCTACTTCTGGAGTCTAAATTAGGAATGCATGTTGGATGTTGTTAAAGGCTTTTTCTGTGTCTATCAATATTATAATGTGATTCATATAGCTATTCTTATCAATTTGGCAAATAATATTGGTGGACTTTCAGATGTGAAATCACACCAGCATCCTAGAATGAATCCCACCTGATCGTGGTGGATGATATGATTTATATATTTTTGAATTCTATTGGTAAATATCTTCTAAGGATTTATGTTATACATAAATTTATGTTATACATATGTTATACATAATGAACATAGGTTCATTAGAGATATTGGTCTGTAGTTCTCTATTCCTGTGGGAGCCTTGCCTTGATTGAGTATCAGAGTTATACTGGCTTTGTAGAATGGGTTAGTAAATTTGCCATCTTTTTCTGTGTTCTGAAATAATTTGTGGTGGATTGGTGACAGCTTAGTAGAATTATACTGTGAAGCTGTCTGGTAGAGAAATTATTATTCCCTTGGTAGTTTATGGATAAGCATATCTATTTCTTCTTTTGCTTTAGGTCTGTTGATGTTCTTGACCTCTATCTGGAATAATCTAGGGAGGAATTTGTCCATGTCTTCCACATTGCTGAATTCATTAGAATACAGACTTGCTTAGTATTTTGGTATTATCCTTTTAATCTCAGAGGGGTTCACGGTGATTTCCCAGACTTCATCTCTTATTGTGATTATTGATGTTTGTTCTTTCATTTCCTTGCATAGGTTTTCCAGTGGTCTATAGATTCTGTTGATGCTTTCAAAGGACCAGCTTTTTTTCCTGCATCAATTTTTTGCATTGTTCTCTTTTCTTGCCACTCATTTAACTTTGCCCTGATTTTTATTGTTTCCTTTCTTTTGCTATAAAAGAGGTTGTTCTATTGACTTTGTTCTATCTGGAGGTCTTGTGATAGCCTATCAATCATAAGTCTCTCTTCCTTTTTCATATATGCATTAATTGCTATCAAACGTCCACTGATAACTGCTTTTGCTGAAATCCCATAGGTTTTGGTACATTGTGCTCTCATTTTCATTAATTCCTAGAAACTTCCTAATCTCCTCTTTATCCCTGGCCAATATACATTTGTGTCGTTGAAGATCTTTACTCATCCTCCAGCTATGTGCACTTATTTTTCTGGTCATCCTTTTGTTGAACTCCAGCTTGATGGAGTGGTGGTCCAAGAGGGATGTCTGAGTAATCTCTGTGTTTGAATTTATGCAGGCTCCACTTGTGATCCAACCTATGTTCTATTTTTTGAAAATAAGCCTTTTGCACTTGAAAAGAATGTGCTTTTTTCCCCAATTTGGTTGGAGAGCTCTATAAATGTCTGTCAGGTCCAGTTACCTAATTGTAGTGTGTAGCTCTGTAACCTCCTTGCTGAACTTTGTTCCCGGTTATCTGTCTTTCTCGGATAGTGGTGTATTAAAGTCACCTCCTATGATTGCTGAATCTGTGATGTCAATTTTTTATCTTTTGAATAGTTTAACAGACTTTGCAGGTCTCTTGATAGGCAAGTATATACTTATTATGCTCACTGCCTTCTGATCTACTGATCCTTGTCACTTGTTATGGTTTGTACCTTGAGATCGGTTTTGTTGCAGATTAGGATTGCAACCATTTTTGTTTTGTTTTGTTTTTGTTTTTTTCAGTTGCCGCTTGCCTGGTATGTTTCCCACCAGTCGTTTTTTCCCAGTCTATTTTATCTGTGAGATCACGATGTGTCTCTTTCAGGAAACAGATTGATGGGTTGTGTTTTCTGAGCCAGCCTGCTAACTTTTGTCTTTTAATGGGCAAGTTTAAGCCCTTAGCATTCATTGTTATTACCACCATTTGTGGATTTATTGCTGTCATCTCTTAACTTTTGTGTGGGGTGTTTTCTTATTTCCCTTCACATTGGTGTGCTTTGTTTATCTGGGTTGATTCATTCTTGTCTTATTTTATCTCCTAGGAAATGTTATCTTATCCTGGTAATTGTTTTTGACGTGTTGACTTCTGGATGGAATTGTGCTATATTGCAGTCTCCTGCTTGTGTTTTCTGGCTGTTGGTCTTCTGATCACAGTGAACCAGCCAGGATTTTCCTCAGGGGTGGGTGACTTATGTTGTATTATTTTGAGTTTTTCCTTGTCCAGGAAGACTTTTGCCTCACCAGCTATCTCAATAGATAGTTTGGAAGGATAGAGGATTCTCAGGCTGGCATTTTTTTCTTTCAGCTTTCGAAGGTGTTACTCCACTCTCTCTCTCTCTCTCTCTCTCTCTCTCTCTCCCTCTTCATACCCATCTGCTAATCAGTCTGAACATATTTTTACCTGAGCATTGTTGTTGTGCCCACCTTTTTTTCCCTCTTGCTGCACTTAATATTTTCTCTTTTCCATAAAGTTGGATAATTTAACTATTATATGTCTTGGTGAGTTCTTCGTGGGGTTTAGTCTAATTAGTATCCTCTCTGCTTCCTGTCTGAACGTCTGATTTTCATTCATTAAGTTTGGGAAGTTTGTTTCCAGGAATTCCCTTGCTAATTCAGCTGTTGACTTCATTGTGTCTTGTTTTGGGAGACCAATTATTCAAATATTGTTCCTCTTCATAGAATTTGTCATTGTTCTCAGATTATTTTTCTGCCTCTTTGATTGCCTTGTTTAACTGTTTTGCCTATTTGTTGCAGTTTGCCTGATTGTCCTCAAGATCACTGGTATAATTCGCTGCCTCTTCAAGTCTGTTGGTGAGGTCCATTATCTTGTTTGTTACTTCATCCATTAGTTCTTGTATTTCCCTTTGGTGAGTGAACTTCATCCCCACTGACTTCATCTCTTCCATCATTTCATCCTTATTCTGCATTGCTTCCCTCATATGCTGTGTTACCCCATGCAGCATTCTGAAGATTTCTTTTTGTGGTAGACCACCGTCTTTTCTATGAGCTTCATTAGGTTTAGAACTTGTTCTGCTGCTGTATTTTTTTTCCTATTTCCTGTTTCCTGTTGTGTTATGTTTTTTACTGTTCTTATATGTATTGCTTTGGAAGAAATTTGCACCATATACCCAAGAAACTGAGGAACCTTGAGTTCTTCCTCTGTAAGACTGATAAGATTGGTTTGGGGAGGTACTACCTGTGGACTTCTGTCATGATGGATTGGACTGTTGTGTATCTGAGGTGGCGTGGTGACTCAGGAGCTGGCTGTGGTGGTGGGAGTTGGAGGGCAGGCTGAGGCCAAGAGAGATGGCTGAGTGATTGTTATTATTCCACTGGGCCAGTTTGGGTTAGAATTACAGCAGTGGACACATGCTTTGTTTGACTGTCTGACCACTTACTGTATGGTTCTCTGAGAGACCAAAAACTGGTAGAGTCAATTTTCAGCTTGGGCTGTATTTTCAGCACCTGTTGGCTTTTCCTGTTTTGTTATATTAAAGTTATAGGCTGTGCTGCAGGGATTAGATTACTGATTGTCTTGTTATGCTAATGCTATGCTAATGGGCCAGGTTTCTCTTGGCTTACATTCAAAGTTGTATATATATATGTATATATATATACACACACACATATATGTGTGTGTGTGTGTGTATATATATATATAATGACCTTGTGGGGTGCCCTGGTATAAGGACAGTGTCAAGAAGACAAATTTTTCTTGGAAGAAATTCCACCAGAATGCTCCTTAGAAGAGTAGATGTTGACACTTCATCTTACATAATTTGGACGTATTTGCAGAAAAGCCTAGCCTCTGGAAGAAGACATAACCCATGGCATTGTAAAGGGTAAGCAATAAAGGCAAAGACCCTCAGTGAGAATGGAGGGTGACTGGAATAGTTGGTTCAGAAATATCAGCAGTTGTAAGAGTAGCAGAGGACTAGGTGTGTTTCTTTCTGTTGTACATTGGGTCATTACTAGTAGGAATCAGCTCCATGAAATACGAGTATAAACAATAATAACAATCTTGATAGATTTTTATCAAAGCCCCCAAGCTGAGAATGGGGGGCTTACTTTAAGGAATGTTTAAAAGCATTGAAAACTACTTGGTGAGGGAAAAAAGAAAACAGGAAACTTGTGCTGAGAAGTTTGTTTGTTCTGTTCACAACAAAGAACTTCCTCATTCTTCTAGGACAGCAAGGACTGTCCTATAAATTTTCATTGGAAACCCTTATCTACCCTACAGTTTTGACGGTGTTTCTTCAGATTTATTTTTGTTCCTGAAACTCAACGAACATTTTGAATGAATATAATCTGAGTTCCTCAAGGATGCTAAGGTTGTTATTTTGACACAGTGAAAATCCAAAAATTCAGATTACTTCATGGAAGTGAGATGAGAACACTACTTTCAAAAGTGTGGATAGAAAAGAGAAACCAATGGAGTGATTGAATTGGCAAATTGGGAATTGATAATTGTTAATTCATTGCATGTAAAATTTATAAGCTTAAATATAGACTGCAACCTATTTCACAATATTTTTAAAATGCAAGAAAAGGAAGTGTATAGACTTCAATGGTAGATATGTGAAGAAATAACAGCTTCCTACACTGACATCTTATTTAAAGTTTTTGTTTTATAATTTATAGCAATACATGTTGTCTTACTGTGGTTCAATTTGTTGTTCCTGCTCCCTCAAGTCAGTTCTGGTCCATAGCAATTGAGCAATAGAACAAAGTGCTGCCTGGCCCTGCAAAAATCCTTACACATGTTCCTATGCTTGAATCCATTGTATCAATCTGTCTCAGTGAGCATCTCCTTATTTTTGGCTGTCCTGCTTACCAAACATTGTGTCCTTTTCCAGAGAATTGCTTCTGCTGACAACATTTCCAAAGTGTAGCAGACAAATTCTTTAATCTTTATCTCTAAAGAGCCTTCTGAGTATATGCGGTGATCATGTGCTTGTGTTGATTTCATGATTGAGATGTAGGGGTGGAGTCTAGCCTGTTAATCTGGAGATAGTCATTGAGTTGCCAATGAGGCCTCCGTGTGAGCATGGCTTTCTCCTGAGACTTCTGGGAAATCTTACGATATTTCCCTTATGAAGATGAGAAGCTATCTCCCCAGTTGTTGGGAGTTGGTCTCAGAGATGATGAACTACAGACAAGACAAGATGACAGCATCCAAGGAACTGAAAGAGCCAGAGAAACCACCCAGCCTTACCCTGATGGAAGCAGACCTCTGAGGCTGGTGAAGCCATGTGGAGAGCCCTGCCAGCGCTGAGTTGCTCTATCACCACCAGATGCTGTTGATGGATCCTGAGCCCTGGAAGCGAGGAGTCATGGGGAGACCCCTGCGGGCACTGGAACTCTGTACCCACTGGCCTGTGACTTCGTGAGTCAGAAGGAGATGTTATAGACTGATATCGGCATATGGGCTAATATCAGACTTATGACTTTGTATTGGACTCGATTGGGATGCTTTCTTAATGCCCTATTCCTCTTATATATAAACCGTAACCTTATATCCATATGCGTGTCTATGATTTGTTTCTCTAGTTTACCCAGACTAATACATTATCCTTCTTTCCATATAGATTAATTTGTCCTTTTAGCAGTTCATAGGATTGTCGATATTCTTCTCCCAAACTAAATGCACTGATTCTTCTCCATTCTCCCTTATTTGGTGTTCAACATGCATATTCATATGAAGCTATTGGAAATACCATGGCAATAAGAGAAAATGCCGTGGTTTGGGTTACCTTAGAACTCAAAGTAACATCTTTGCTTTTCAATATTCTAAAGAGGTTTTTTTAGAGTAGACTTACCTAATGCAACTAGTCTGGTTGAATAATTGTGAGAATGTTAAGGGCATACTCAAGGATGACTCTAAAATTTCTAGTCAGGATGATATTAAAAACCAGTTTATAATGGAGAAGGAAAACACATTTAAAGAAGGGATGATGAACATATTTTGAACTTGAGTTTTATCATGAACATGACACATACTAGTTAAAATATCCCAAAAGCCATTGAAATATACTATTACACAGATAGATCTGAGCAAGGATCATGTATCTGAACCAAAATATATTACCAATATGGATAAATCCACATATTTTATGATTGTCTGACTGCTAAAAGAAATCTATCCTCATGTCAGTTTTACTTCAGTTAAAAAATAATCCTAATATTTTCTGTTTAGATTTTGAATGCCTTCTGGTTTCTAGATTTGAGAAGGAATTTAAAATATCATAATAATTCAATGGAAACTATTCTTCTGTGTAATTACTTACACACGTATTGAAATCCTCATGTAAAATGTTGTGTTTGAGGGAAATCCAGCCCATATCCTTTCTCAGAATCTTGGCTAACCTTCAGATAAACAAGCCTCCACATCGCTCAATAGTCACTACCAGCAATTGCCAGGTAGGCTTATGCTTTCATTTCCTTTCCATGGATCATTTCCCCCAAAATCTGAGTCCTTCGTCTTTTTAGGAAAGATATTACACGGCAGAAGTAATCACTAAAAACACAGTAGATTATTATTTACATTTTCATGATACAAACAAATGCCAGAACAGATCTCACCTTTTCTTATTTTCTACAGATAATTTATTTGATTCATAATTCACTAATTGAAGTTACTCAGCATTTATCATTATGTAAAAGGTTAAAATATATTTGCACTAAAGTGAAGTTACTTGCTATGGACATTCTATCAATAGTCTTGTAACACCCATCACATCCCTGATTGGGAGCGTGCATGCAGGGTGCAAGGGAATCATAGTTTTCACCTTTCTGTGGGGTACAAAGGGAGACATATTAGTGCAGAAATAAGTGTAATCTCACTACCATCAAGAAGAAAGGGCAGAGTGAGTTTAAGATTCTTGTCTGAAGGTGAGGCAGTGGAGATCCTTAAGACAGAGCAGTGGACTTACTGGTCTATGAAACAAGTAAGTCTAGGTAGGAAGCTGGCTCTGCTGAGCTGGGTGTCCTTTAGACATTTGACAGCACAAAAGAAGCTTTGTAATATTTGCTTCATCACGGCAGAGTCCCGGAGACCTTGTGACTGAGAGGTTGAGGACCAGGGCGAGATACACCTTCTGGCCTGACTAAGAACAACTGTGAATAACATAACAGTATCTTTCATGTTTCTGATTCCGATAACTTGTTACTTGCCCTAATTAATCCCCAAATTATAAGTATTCTGTGTGAAAAATGCAATGAATTATCAAACTGGGCAGAGAGTAATGCTTGGTATCAAAATAGAGTACAGCAGATTGAAGAATAGAGTCCTATCTACCCTCTACTTCATAGAAATCAGCCTTGGGCTGATGGGACGGTGTACCTCCTTCCCCTTTGTGCACCTCAAGGAGATCAGAAGTGACATCGCACCATTTACTTAATACTCCTCAAGAACTAAGTACTCACTTTGGCAAGATGCTTCATCACGAAGGTGTGGAAATTATTGGTAAAAGATGATAAAGGGCTGAGCCCCGGTGGTGTAGTGGTCATGTGCAGGACTGCGGCCCACAGGGTTGGCGGTTCATATCCAGCAGGACCTCTCCAGGAGCAAGGCTGGGTGGGTCTCCTACTCCCACCAGGGCAGTGATGCCCACAAAAACAAAAGATGATAAAGTTACCTGCTCAAATTAATGCCAGAATTAAAACTATAATTAAGCTTCTTGATTTTTCTGCTCAGTGTTTGGTGTTGTATCATAAACCCTGCCTTTTTTGTGTGAAAAAGCTGTTAAAGTATTTTTATATTTTAGAAAATGACAGCTAACTCTGATTCATTTGCTTCACTCACCTCAAACATTTGTATCTTAGGTTGCCCTAGCTTTGTATTCCACTCCTCCAGCAGCAGGGAAACACCAGGTAATCTCCTGTTGGCCTACAGTGATTCAGTGGGTTTCACAACACATTGAAAACAGGTATTTTGCTTCTATCGCCTTTGTTAATACATGCCTGGACTGTGATTATGAGATAAGCTTCCTGTTTCCATGACTATGAGTAATAACAAAGTAAAAATTTCCCTATTTATAAATAGAAGAAAAAGATTAACAGAGGAATAGATGCTGATTCATTACTAATCACATCTGGCTTGTCTTTATGGATACCAATTTATAAATTATTTCTTGTGCAAAAGCATATATGTTGTTTATTGGAAAATTGTATTGTTATTTTCTAGTAGCATTTCATACAGTTTGGGTAGTTAGGTAGATTCTACAATGTGATCACTTCCGTGGCATATGTGTTGTTGTTAGGTGTCATTGAGCCACTTCCAAATCATAAAAGTCCTGTGTGCAGCACCAGGAAGCACCGCCCAGTTCTGCGCCATCTTGACCATCACTGCTGTCTTTGAGCCCCGCGTTGCAGCTATCACATCAGTCCATCCCAGTTCTCTTTTTACCAGTTCTCCATTTGACTAAGAAATTGGTTACTCCTGACGAAATGCTCAAATACATGCGAAGTCTTCCTACCTTCACTTAAAAGCAATATTCTGGCTGTCTATCATCCGACATTAACAAATGTATTATTCTGTCAGTCCATCTCTCTCAGTTCCATCAAATGGATCCCCACCCACAGACAGGGTAAAACTGGCCCTGTAGGTTTTGCAAATGTAACTTTTAGGGGAGTCAAAAGCCCCATTTTTCTCTCTTGGAGCAGCTGGTGGTTGACTTTGGGATGAGCAGCCTCACGTGTAACCACTGCACCCACGAGGGCTCCCTCGGGCAATCCATAGTACACTCAGTACTGTTCACCACACTGCCAGTCAAATGTCTCAATTCTTCAGCCTTTCATGTTCATTGGTTTGCTTTCATCTGCATATAAGACAATTAAAAATATAAAGGCTGAAAGGCAATTTTCAAAGCAATTGAAAATATCAAGTGCACCTTTGTCTTCCATGTGACATCTTATTTTTGATATTTTAATGAAGTCTTTTGCGACAAAGTCACCCAGTGCAATCAAAATTAGATCTCTTGGTTGTGTTGGAATGTGTATGCATGTGCACGTGCGCACGTGCACACACACATGCACACATGTGTATCATAGAAATAATAACACCATAGAAGTTCTTAGGTTGCCTGTGATCTGATACCATGACCTACCTGAGAACTACCCTTTATGTATAATATTTATTTTAGGAGAATTTTTTTAAGTCAACTTGTTTGGTTTACTTTTGACTAATAATAATTATATACTCTTAAGTGTAAAGAGGGCTTTACTATTTCTGTGCTGGAACTAGACTCACATTAAAAACAAAACAAAACAACCTCTCTGCTGTGGCGTCAAAGCTGCCTCATTCTCTGAGGCTAACTGCTTATGAGAGTAGAACGTCCGTTCTTTGTCTGCTGGACCTGCTAATGGTTTTGAACTGCCAGCCATGTTGATCACAACCCAACTCATAACCACTCCACCATCACGGTTTCCAAGGCCCCACATTAGCCATGCTGAAAATGAAGAGCAAAGAGAAGACAGGCTATCCAAACTGAACTTTGGGCTCTTTCAATTGCAGTTACTAAAGCAGTGGAAGTTCAATGTTAAGAGAAGTACTTTGTCATGATGTAAATTATGCTTACAATAATCTCCTATACATATAATTGAACTAAAACTAAAAGACCTGTAGATTGGTTATGACATAGGTGTCCCGTGACAGGAAAAGCCCCTTTGTCAATCAGAAGGAGGAAGAGTCAGCCTTACCCAATAGCTTATGAGAGTATTTTTGGTTTAAGTTGTTTGGCAAAATCCAAGGACAGTCTGTAGTTTCCACAATTTGGCATTCAACCCACAGGCCTGAGGACCTGAGTTTATTTTCTTCTTACTATGTCAGTAAATACACACTTAGTTCCTATAAATACAAGATCCAAAAGCATGCTGCAAGTTGAACAAATTACAAAACAGAATATTCCTAGTTAGAATGATTTCCAGATTCCAAAATTGAGGTTATAATCCAATGTAGCATATCAGTATTTTAGCCTCCAAATGTTTTAATAAGCGTGTTGAATTACCATGGAAGCCTCTGATTTAACTTATTGGACAACTGCAGTACATGAAGTTTGAGAATTTAGCCTCTAGTCACAATCATGTCTAAGGAATAATGCAGTCATATGCAGTTCTCAGCACATTATTATTTAAGTGCAGAGAATTTTCAAGTTTAGTTTCAAGTTATTCCAATATGTTTCATTTTTTTACTATTATTATTACATCCTCAAGTAAAGTGAATTAATTGATTTCTTAAATGTAATCAGTTCTTTGGTTCTCCAAACTATGTAAAACTCCTTGTATCTTTCTTTGAGTCAATGACTCATGAAATCAGTATGTTTGAATCATTTTATTACTACATGGACACCCATTTTTTACTGGCTTTGTCCAAGTTTATCTGGTTCACATAGAATCAGAACACTGAGTTCATTCAAGTAAAATGCATTGTCTATTGATTCCAGCCGTTAGTCTGCAGTATTACTATTGCAAAGAGCAACATTCAAATAGAACTAAAGGAGGATGTGCTTTTCTTACATGCCTATACCTCCTACAGGGGTGGAGAGCCAGGTTTTTAACCCAATTTGTGCAGAAAGAATCTTGATGTGTCCTAATATATAAGGACTTCCTCAAATACTCCATCAAACACCATAATTTAAGCCACAAATGTAACCTTTCTTATCCAATTATGTGATTTGTTTTAAATGACAAATACAACCCTCTTTTATGAAAATACGACTTTTAAATGTTGTAGTCACCTTACTCCCATCTCACATCTTATGCTAGGGTTAAATCTGCTTTATCTCGCCAATATATGTTATGCAGATTTATCTCATGGGTCACATAATCCTTGTCAGGATCCTTTGCAGAAAAGTCATTCACAATGAATGCTAATCCATGTCTGTCAGATTAACAAGCCCAGAATATCTAGTTCTCACCAGTCGAAACAAGGCTCACCATTTTTTCTTTCGATTGAATACATTATTCGATCCTATTGGAGCTAGAAGTCTTCCCTAAGAGAACTAGATGAAATCAAAGATAACTAAAGAGCCAGGGCATGGCCAGATTGGAATTCCAGATTCTATAACCTGCTTCCTTCTACCAGCAAAGGTGAGAGGCTCATGACTGAAGTTGTAAGATGATATTTACCAGTGCACACAACATGCATTCGTGCTCCCATTGCCTACTTTCCCAACCACAGTGTATCTTCTTTTAGCCTTTTTTTTTTTTTCATGTGGTATTCCTGAGTCAGCCTGCTCTGAGACCCCCCCCCCCCCCAGCCTCTCATTACAAAATAATGATTCCTCACCCTGCAGGCCCTTTTTGTCACTTAGGGACCATGCTGCCCAGAAGTATTTGAATGTCAGTGATTTCTTCCCACAGCAGGAAGTGGCGAGTACTGAACTCTGTTTCAACTGACTTTTGGAGCACACAGGAGGGTTTAAAAAAGGAGACGTTAAGGTGAGGGGAAGGGAAGGACAAATGTTTCATTCTGGGATGTGGCGTATTTTCTCAAAGTAACTGAAATTAAATCTAATTTAACACTAAAAATATTATTTTCTTGAGGGTGACTCAGCTTATAAGACACACATTCTTAAAACTAAACTCACGTTTATTCTATTCCTTATCAATGAAAGAGCTATTTTACTATATGTTAATGACGCATTTACACGTTTAATCCCTGCCAATTAGAAGCATCCCCCCTCCTTGCCGTAAGAAGATATTATCTTCAATTCTTATCCTAAGGTCCCCCAAATGATTTCAGCATAGCTTCCCACACATTATTATTTTATCTTCTACATTTCTATTTATATCCATCTATGTGTTTGACACAACTTTACAGGATTGATTTAAAAGTTAGTTAAGTGTAATTATTTCCCTTAAGGAGTTTTTGTTGGTGTTATCTTGCTTATTAAAGTCAGGCTTAGAGATGCAAATATAAAGCAATGTAGGTGCATAATGGTTTCGATATGCTCCGAGTATTTTTCCCAAAACAGAAGAGAACACTGAAAGAGTGAGTGTGGAGGGGGGAGGGGCAATATTTCTTAGAAATAGCACTGACAGAAAACATTCTAAATGCATACATGTCTTCAGACAGGAAAAACAGGGACTAACATCGGACAGACAGGACCACAGGAGCAAGGTTTAAAGACAACTTGTTGGGAAGGAGCTATGAAAAGTTTGTGGGAAATTACAGTGTCTTTTAATTCAAATTATCCACAAACTGTTTCAAGCCCCCTTGTATGTAAAGACAAACTATTAGCCATGTAGAGTTACTGCATCAAAACCTCAGACCAGAGGTAATAGAGCATGAAGTTCCATGTAAACCCAATTAGAAGGTTGGAATTTATGTGGTGAGTCATTGAAAAGGATTTGCGCCAGGAAGTACGATGGTTAAATCCCTAGAGGCTGTGTTGAAGATGGTTGAGTAGATATAACACAGGAGGCAAGGAGACAAATAAACAAGTAGCTGAGGAGAACCAGGATTAGGGCCATGGGGGAGGTAGGATGATAATGGGCCAGATAGAGAAATATATACAGTGGGAAATTGGCAGAGCTTGGCGATGAAATGGAAACTTGATATGAAGGGAGGGAAGAGTCAGGCAGAGCGATTAGATCTAGAGCATGGTGTCACGATAGCCGGAATAGCAAATCTCAGGTAGAAAAATTCAGGGTGATGAGCATAAACTCGGTGCTGTGCATGCTGACTTTAATGTGTTTATTGAATGTCTAGAATACACCAGCTAGAGGTGTACATTGGAATCCCTGATGTGCCTGGGCAGAGAATACGAATGTGTGAGTCACTTGAATGTAAGAACAGCTCCTGACTTATGGCGCGAAGCTCTTGTCTGCCGACTCAGTTCAAAATCAGTTCTTATGGAAACAGAATGCTTTGTTTCAAGGTTGTGGATGCCAGTGAGAGTCTAAAATCCATTTTTAGAGTCCTCACATGGATTAAGCCTCGAGTGAATCCTCTCTGCCCACTGCTCCAGCATGTGAAGTCTTTCTATCAGACAGAGTACATGAGAAAGTGAATAAATGCAGATGTAGTTAACATTTAACATCTTACAATGCCTTTTCCCTTTGACCCATTTAATTTTTTCTAGGTTTTTATTATTTTCTGCTTTGTTTTTTTAATTTTTAATCATTTTATTGAGAACTCTTATTCACAAAATTCCATAGTTCGATCAAATCAAGCATCACGATTACAATCAGTTTCAAAACATTTCTTTCTTCTTACACTTCTTGATATCACCTCCCCTTTATATCCTTCCTCCCCCCATGGTACCCCCCTTCCAGGAGTCTTTACTTATTTAAATCATTTTTGGATTATGGTTTTAATATGCTATTTTGCTTTTTTTATGTTTTGATTTTATATGAAATCAGGATAAGTAGCTCCATAGTGATAGCAACTAGTTTAATAGTTTCTCTGCATATAGCAGGGGAGATGGGGGGAGGATGGGAGCTAATGATAATGAGTACAACAGTGAAGGAAGGAAATGTTAAATTGTGGTGATGATTTCCCACCTTTTTTTAATGCTTGAACTACTGAATAAAATGTCAGTAAAACTGTTAACATACAGAATAGTTCATTTCAAATGAACAGCGAATGTTTCTTTTGATACAAAATGCTGGATAAGATCACACTATAGACCTTGTCTACAGAAAAACTAGCATCAATTTCCTAACAATGAAGTGAAAGTCACCTTGACTTCTGGGTGCCTGGTAATATGTCCTTCGAGTTGAACATGGCCCCACTTTTTCTTCATGACCTCTCCTGACACTGCCTTCATTGTACACCTGACTATTTCCTACTAAATGGCAGAGTCTAAAGAGTAAATCATAAAACTGAGCATCTGCAATAGAACATATAAAAATGAGAACATCAACAAATTATGCATTACAACACTGTATGCATTGTGCATGTACAAAAAATAAAGCAGTGGAAATGCGCATTGTTAATTCAAATGCACTGTAAAATAAGCACCATATATAATAAATAAGAGAAAGAATAAAATTATTCCAGAATAAGATGGTCTTTCTTTCTACTATTAGCAGCAGTTTATATAATGTATAAAATGTATATATGAATATATGCACACACATGTATATACACATAAGGAAGCTTTGTTGACCTTTTGATGAATAAATATTATTTGCACATACTTTAATTATATTTTGACATGAATCCTGAGTTTTTATATAAATGCAATTAAAATGTATATAGTAGAATTGAAAGCTGAAATATTATAAAAGAAATCAGACATATTTTTTCATAATTTTATGACAGAAAATTTAAGGGATAAATTTCAAAAGTTATCCTCATAACTAAAGCAGTAGCTTCATGTGTATAGATAGATTGGCTGCATATACAATTTTACTTTCCAAGATTAAAGCCTCAAGGATGCTTTGTTTCTCAAAATTATTCCCAGCTTATTCTCCAAGTTTCCCATGTAATCTTGCAATAATCACATTCAGATAGACAGAGACTGGAGAAAATCAAATATTTTCTTTATCTCTTCAGTTCATATTTTATAAGAAAAGGTTTCCTGTTAGCCCAATTTATAAAGAAACATTTTTGCTCTCATTTCATTTCATATTTTTGCTTTTAGAACCGTGTATGCTTATTGTGTAGATAAGTAAATTGTAGACATCATTTCTCTTTGCCTGAATCAAATTGTTAAAATGTTAGGCATGTGATAAATATAAAGTATCATACATATAAATAGCAAGTCATAAATGTGACTACAAATGTGAAACTTATAGCACATGCATTTGCATTATATGTAGTTGATGTCAATAAAGTTAACCCATTGTGTTCAGTCAAGCCATTTCCCACCCACGATGACCCCAAGCATTTCAGAACAGAACTATTTTCCATGATGTTTACAATGTCCCAGCAGACATTTCTATGGAGGTATGTCTGTGTGGATTCAAATGTAACCTTTTAGATAGCAGCCAAGCACTTATCTGTGTGTACAACTCAAGACCTAACCAGCTGTCTTGGAGTCAATTCTGACCCTTGGTGACCTCCAGTTTGCCATGGTAGAATTGTGTCCCACAAGATAGACAATGCCTGACACTTTTGAAGTAGATTACTCAACAGTTCTTAGGTATCCTGGCTGGACGTGAATCACCAACTTTTTATTTAGTAGTTGTTTTCACCCAGATACCCAATAGACACCTATATAATACACAGACACATCTGATTAGAAATAGGTTCAACTGGGAAAACTGCATAATGGATCAAATGCATTAAGCATTAGATCCGCTGCATACCTGCTAGTTGCTAACAATGGAAAAGAATAAGAAATGGCTTACATACCCCTTTCTCTTAGACGTCCTTCACAAAGGAGAAAATAGTCTTCTTCCTGATTGCTATGGACTTTGTTTCTCAAGGGATTCTTCTACTTAGGCAAGAGGGTACCCTCCATCAGACAATAGGGAGGTAGGCTGAGAAGAGGGCGTCAGATCATCTCAGATCTCATGCTATTTTATGAAATGTGAGTTGCCCCACAGCTGTGACCCTGTCCCTTCCTATATCTACCAGTCCTGGTGGTATAGTGATTACTGATTGGACTGTGAGCCACATCAGCAGCTGCTCAAAAAAGGCAGCAGCTCCGTGGAAGAAAGACTTGGCTTTCTGCGTTTATAAACACTTCCAGCCTCAGAAACCCACAGAAGGTCGTTATGAGTCAACCGCGACTTGATGGCCCTGAGTTGAGACCCTTTCTAATACCACTTTTCTTTTTTTTCTTTCTTTCTTTTTTTTTTTTTTGCTTCATTAGTTTCTCAGTATAACAACTACTATAAAAATCAGTAGACCAACCTTTAAGAACTTACTTTCCCATTTTCAGTTTGCTGAAGTTGAGAACTTGAGTCAGCTATATGTAGAAATAAAGCAAAGAAAGAGTAATGTATTTGAATTGTGGTGTTGAATATAGCACACATGGCCAGAAAAACAGCAGGACTGTCTGGAGTAATTACAGACTGGATGCTCCTTAAAAGACAAGATGAGGAGATTTTGCTCCCCTTACCCTGGAGGAGTCAGTGAGCTGGAGCCAGACGTCACACTTGGTAATTTACAGGTTCAGATAAAAAGAAGACTCTCGGGCGATAAATTAATTAACTGGCTTCATCAAGGGGCTCACACACAATGATTGTGAGGATGGTGCAGGACCAGGCAACAATGTGTTCAGTTATATATAGGTTGCTGTGAGTTAGGGAAAAAATGTAGGACATCTAGAAGCTCTCTATATATGTATCTGAATTATATTTAAGCACGATTTTTATGTTTGTACCTTATATTATATTGAAAGACTTTCTAATCTCTCTGAAAATTCTTGTTTGAGTTTGTTTTAATACTGTCATTTTCTGTTACTAAATACAAAAGAATGGTAGTTGACCAATATAGCCTTGATATTAGGAAAAATGCCAGAGATATTATAATAGAATATTGAAAAACCAACAACTTCCTCTCTGCACTCATATTTTTCCAATGACATAAACGCCACTTATTCCCTTTGACCTTTCTGGAAGGAATGCAAAGGAATAAAATTAACGGCATTATGTAGAAAGATGGGAGAAACTCAATGTCATCAATCAGAACAAGGCCTGGAGTCCTCTATAGAAAAGGTAATAAATTGCTCATATGCAAGTTAAAATTGAAGAGTCAAAGTATAATATTGAATATACAACTCCTGAACTAAGAAACCATCTCAAGAAGAAATTTAACATATTGGACATTAGTGATGTAAGATCAGATGAGTTGTGAAGTGTCAAGTCAAGGATAATTGATATGCAGATGACACAACTCAGCTTCTTAAAAGTGATGATAACTTAAAGCACTTGCTAATGATCTGAACTTCGAATGTGCGAAGTTTGAATCTGGAAAAATTGGAAGTGGTCAAAAATGAAATGAGTATGTTCTAGGCATTACTGAGCTGAAATAGACTTGTATTCACCAGTTTGAATCAGAAAATGATGATTTACTATGCTAGGAATAACACAGTGAAAAGGAATGGCATTGGCCAATGTGCATATACTTCAAGGCTTAAAGACAAATGGACATCTAGCAGGGAAGCAAATAAAGCCACATGGAAGAAGCACACCCATCTCTGTGAACATGAGGTGTTGAAGAGATCAGGTATCAGGTATCGAAAGATTCAAAGCATGCAATTATGTCAATGGGAATGAGGAGGGTTGCAGTGGAGAACCAAAGCCCATCTATAGATAATTGGATATGTAACACACACACACACACACAACCAGAAGACTTTTGAGGAAGAAATAATTCAACCAAGGTGCAGTATAGCACCGAAGAAACACACATCATGCTTCTAGTTCCTGAATCTTTCCTTCTCCCTGCTATCACGACCCAGCTCTACCTTACAAATATGGCTAGACTGGAGGACACACATTGGTACAAATAAGAGCCCTCCCCTCCTGGACTTCAGTACAGATAATCTCCTTAGGAACAGTGGTGGGATATCACAAAGGATATCACAAGGAGAGTGAGGTGGTTTGGGAGGAGAAAGAGGGAACCCATCACAAGGTTGGATATGTTTTAGCCCCCTCCTAAAGGGAATGGATAACAGAAATGTGGGTGAAGGGAGACAATATATAGTTTCAAATATGAAATAATAACAATAAAATCAAGGATTTGGAGGGAAGGTGGGGGGGAAGAGGAGTTTATTCCAAGGGCTCAAGTAAAAAATGTTTTGGAAATGATGATGATGGACACATATTTATAAATCTACTTGATATAATTGATGTACAGAATGTTATAAGAGCTGTGAGAGCCCCCAATAAAATGACTTAGAAAAAATATCAAAAGCTAAGCTTCATTAGGTAACAAACGAATAAATAAATAGATAAATAAAAAAGGAATGGCTTGGCATTCATTGTCAAAAAAGATCACAGAATGAATCACTGAATACAATGCTTTTGGGGATAAAATTATATCTATATATCTTCAAGGACACCTAATCAATATAATTATTATTCATCTGAGCACCAGTCTCCAAACTACTGAGAAAGAAATTAAAGAATTTTACGAAAGACTTCAGTCAGAAATTGATAAAGGATACAAGCAAGATTATTGGTGATTGGAATGAAAAACTTGAAAACTGAGAGGAAGGCACAGTAGTTGGAAAATATAGACTAGGATAGAAACTGAACATCACATGATAAGATTTTATAAATCCAATGACATTCATAGCAAATATACTTTTTTCAGCAACATAAAATCAACTATACATATGGACTTGCCCAGATGAAATTCACAGGAATGAAATTCATTGCATATGTTAGAAGAGATATTGGACAAGTTCCATAACAATAGATAAATTCAGGCCAGAGGTTGACTATGGAACAAGCTATCAATTGTCACATGTAAGTTCAAGATAAAAAATATTCAAACAAGTCACGAGGCCTAAAATCCTACCATGCATCTATCCCACCTGAATTTCAAGAACATTTCTCAAGAATACCAAAGATAGATTTGATGCATTGAACACTAATCCAGAAACCCCGTTGAGCTGCAAGAGGAAACCAAGAACATCATTCATGAAGAAAGCAAGAAGTGATTAAAAATAGGACAGAACAAGAACATGAAAGTAGATGTCAGAAGAGACTTGGAAACTTGCTCTTAATTTTAGAATAACTAAAGCAAAAAGAAGAAAGGGTGAAGTACAAGAGCTGAATGGAAAATTTCAAAGACCAGCTGAGAAAGAGAAAAGCAAACATTATAATGAATTGTGCAAAAACCTAGATGTGGAAAATGAAAACAGAAGAACACGCTCAACACGCCTTAAACTGAAAGAACTCAAGGAAAAACTCAACCTTGAGTTGCAAGATTGAATCATTCTATGTGCAAAATATTGAATTATGCAGGAAGAATCAGAAGATGAAAAGAATAGAGTCACTGTACCACAAAGAATCAGTTGCTATTGCCCCATTACAGAATATAGCATTTTGAACAAGGACCAATGATGCTGAGGGAAGAAGTTCAAGCTGGACTGAAAGCAAAACACAGAAACAGCTCCTGGAATTGATGGGATACCAACTGAATTTTTTTTAAGAAAACTGATGAAGCACTGAAAGCCCTTACTCGTCTATGCCAGGAAGTTAAAAGACATCTTCTTGGCCAACTGACTAGAGGAGTTCATCCCATTCCAAATAAAGGTGAACCAACAGAATTCTCAAACTATAGAACAATTTGGTTGATATTACATGTCAGTTAAATATTGCTGAAGATTATCCAACAAAAGTTGCACTAGTACATTGCTGGGGAACTTCCCAAGGTTCAGGTCTGATTCAGAAGAGAACATGGAACAAGGGATGTCATTGCTGATGTCAGATGGATCTTGGATAAAAGCAGAGGAACTGGAATTTTATAGATCATGGCAAGACATTTGAATGTGTGGATCATAACAAAGTAGGGGTAATCATATAGTATATCTATCACAGATAGCATTGTATGTCACAATTAAGTTTGCAGTGTTGTTCTGACAATGTCAAGCCAGTCCTCTTGGTTTTTTTATTCCTATAATAGTAAATTTTTAATATTCTGATTCAAAATGGCCAATACTAGTCCATTCCAGCTAAGGAATATCTAAGATATCAATCTTTATGTATTCCGTTTCATTTTTGACCACTTCCACTTTTCCTAGATGTATATTTCTGCATATTCCAAGTTCAGTTCCTCAGCATATTTTTGCAGCTGTCTCTCCTTACTTTGCGTCATGCCCGACCAGGAGCTCCACCGCCACAGGCTTTTGCTCCCCTGTCACCACCATGGTCAACTTTACTTTGGGACAGCAGTTCCTTTTCAGTCACATTTTGAGTATCTTCTGATCAGAGTGGCCCAACCTCTGTCAATGTTATGCTTCTACTAGTTAGCTCTTAAATATTTTACAATGTTCAAAAGTTATACATAAGGTTTTCTATGGATCTTTCCTCTGGAGTGAGTAGCTGAGTTCTTTTTTGTTGTCTGTTCTTAGTCTAGAAGCCCCACTAAAAGCTGTTCAGCTTGGATGACCCTGCTAGCTTTGAAGTACCAGTTACATAGTTTCCAACATTACATTGTAGTTACCACATCGTAATAAACTGACAGAAAACAGTGGAGTAAATGACTAGGAATTATTAAAAAGAGCTATAAGGAATATAGAGTTAATGTACCAAAAACAATTGGTCATTATCAATGGTTCCAGGAAGTAGCTTATATTTAAGGACCTAGTACATTGAATGATGAAGTCAAGACTGCATTGAAGTCGATGAAAAATAATTTTTCAGACACTGAATACCAATTGTGATGTCTCAACAAATGCATGCAATGTCAGAGACATTTAGTCATCTATGAACTCAGTTATGTTGCCAACCAACTGGAAAAGAGAAATATTTGTGCCCATTCTAAAGAAAGATGAAGCAACAAAATCTGAAAATTATCATCAATACATTTAATAGTAAGTGAAAATAATGTTTAAAAAGATAATTCCATATATAATCAGAAATTTAAACTGGATTCTAAAAGACATTAAAGGCATTATATCATTGTAGGTGTTAGATGAATCTTGAGGGAAAGCAGAAAACACCAGAAAGAGGTTTATTGGAGTTTATTGATAACATAAGACACATGAAGGTTCATGAAAGTTCAAAAGACAAGTTACCTTAGGTAAGTGCAGCACAAGATCTCTTAAAAGTATGAATGGACACTTTAAAGCAAAGGACAGAAGAATACATATATGCAAGGGTGTTACTTTCAGGACTAAGCTGCACCGGATCGAAATCATGCATTTTCAATTGGACCATGTGCATGCGAAAGTTGGACATTAAATAAAGAAGACCTAAGAAGAATGCATCTGAATATTTGTGCATAAAAGAATATTGAAAGCACTGTGGTCTGCTAAAAGATAAACATCCATCTTGCAAGCACAGAGCGATCTGGGGAGGCCAGGATGCAATGACTTCATCTTTTGTCTTACGTACTTTGAACATATTGTTCAATGAGACCAGTCCTTGCAGAAGGCCACCATGTTGCGTAAAGTAGAGCGTCAGTGAAAAAGAGGAGGATTTTCAGGAGCTGGATTGAGAGCTTGGCTGCAATAGCAGGCTCAAACTGTGAAACAATTGTGAGGAAGTAATCACAGGACCAGGCTGCATTTCCTTATTGCATGGATGAAGTCATTAAGGGCTGTAACTAACTCAGAGGTATCTAAGAACAACAATGTTATCGTGATAGAAAAATATCCCTTAGTGCAAATTTTCAGTGTTTTTTTTCTCACTCATGCAATTATCCATTTTCTTCTAATTTCTTCATAATAACTTGCTGTGATTTTTTTTCTGTGTCCCTCAAGAAAATCTGTTAAGATCATTTATTAATAAAAAAAAAAAGTAGTCACTATGAGCTTCTGAGCTGACCTTTCATCTCTGAAGTCTTCTTAACCTTCCTGAAAAAAAAAATCTTGATCGATCCAGAAATTGCTATTTTATTTGGTTAGGATTCTCATAAACTTTTTGCAAAGCTCCAAGTATTTAGAGTGGTATGTCTAAGGATAATTTCATATTAGACTTGACCTCAGACTTTTCTTGTTTTGTTTCTCTGTCCCTTCCCCCACCCCCTGAACCTAGACTTTTCCTGGTACACCAGCTGACAAGGACATTTCTAACCCAGTGTTTTACTTCTCCTTTACAGATTAAGGGAAATATAATACTAAAAATAAAAGAAATAAATGCTATTGGTACATACTGAATGACGTTGTAAAATCAAAGGATAAGAAAGAACTAAATAGATTGATCAAGTTAACTTTTCCTTTAGTTTTTCTCTTCTTGCTGTTAATTTCTGAAGTCATGCTGTGTGCCAATCATAATAATGGTATCCTACATAGCTTGCTTTTTTGCTTTAAAATATTTTTGATATTTACTATGCATTTTCTATTTTCAGTGGATGGTTTCTTCAATCTAATGTATGTCTTCTGTATTAACACACACTGAATTGTTCTTTTTAAAACAGTCTTCTTGGCATATACTTCATATATCATATAACTCAATAGTTGTTCGTAATATATTTTTTACGTTTTGCATTCTCTCTTGATCTGCCATGGAGAACTGAAATAGTGGTGGAGGATTGTCCACTGCTCCACTTCCAGGGGCATTCTGCTAGATTAGTAGAAGTAACAGAGTCTCCATTATTAGAGGGTCTTTTTTCAGGGGAACAAGCATTTTACTGGAAGATCCTTTATCCAGTTTTGATGGTGATGGCTACAAAAAAAAATGGGGTTATCTTATAGGACAAGCAATATGATTTTGAGAAGAAGAGTTTTCACTTCTCTGTGAACTAATCTGTGAGCAAGGAAGGCTCCTGAACTGCATCTCAATAAAGATTACTTATGAGCAGAGGGACCTCTTGATTACTGGCAATGACTTAAACAATTGTGTCCCTTTCAGACACAGTAATGAAGATAAAGAGTGTCAGGCATAGGTAGGTGTGGTAAGCATAATTAAAAATACTCCTTGTGATCTCATGCCCCTGGTGTTGTACCTATGTGTGTGATGTTCTCTGGCAAATGAAATGGTGCAGATGTTACTAATTTTACTAATCCATTGATCATGAGATAGTGCAACTAGCTTATGCCATCCAGGTAGGCCCAATGTAACCACAAGAGCCTGTAAAAGCAAAAGAGAAAGGCAGAGGTTTTACTCAGAGAAACTGAAAGCCCAGGAAAGATTTGGCCTGATGTTGCTGTTGACATTGCTGGCTTGATTGAGGGGGCCACAGGGACCTCAGCCCTATAGCCACAAGGAACCAAATTCTTCCAACCCCCTAAATGAGCCTGGAAGCAGAAAGGAATGCATCCCTGCTGACACATTGATTTTGGCCTTGTGAGACCACAAACAGAGCCTCTAGCCACACCATGCTGGACTTCTGACCTACAGGAGTGTGAGATAATAAATGGGTGGTTTAAAGCCATTACATTTGTGGTAATCTGTTATGAATCAATTGAAAGTTAATAAAGTGAGCGTCATAGGAGCTTTGGAGTCATTTAAGAAAGTTACTTAAGGGAGCATATTGAGGGTGAAGTGGACATTTTTGGTAAGTTCGGATGTTGGGATGGACTAGAGGCTCAGAATTTATTTTAAACCGCCAAAGGAATGTGACCTCATTTTGTACCCAGACTGGGAAAGCAGAGATATAAGTTATAGTTAGACTCTAATCAAGGAGAAATAACAAAAATAACACTGAAACAGCAGTCTGAAACAGTGAGAATGCACATAGTAAGAAAATCAACCTCAGACAAAAAAGAAACGTTAATCGTCCTGCACTGATCACTCACGGGATAATTTTGGTTCCTGTGCATGGTATTAGCATCTTTTAAAATGTCTGCTTGCCTCACCTGTACCAAGATAAACCAAAGAAGAAGATTCTACATGGGGATGGCAACAGAAATCCAGGAAAAAAAAAAGTCAGTGCTAATAAGAAGAGCTGTCCAGATTACTTGCTAAAGGCTACCTTTGCTTAAAGAGAGTGTTCCATGTTCTATCTATCCATTTTCACACAAGTGGGACCATTGCATCATTCATGGAACATACCTTCCTATAGCAGATTTCTTTTTTATATAAAAATTATTTTATTGGGGGTTCATACAACTCCTATTACGATTAATACATGTCGTTTGTATGCAGACCACATTTGCACATTTGTTGCCATCATCTTTCTTGAAACATTCTCCTTCTACCTAGGCCCCCGGTACCAGCTCTACATATTTCCCTTCCCTTCCTACCCCCTCTCCCCCATGAACACTTAACAATTTACAAATTGTCATAATTTTGTTATGCACCTTCACCCACTTCCCTGTTGTCCATACTCCAGGAAAGAGGTCATATGTAGATTCCTACAGTAGGTTTCCCCTTTCTACTCCCTCTTCCCTCCACCCTCCTGACATCACCACTTTTACCCCTGGTCCTGAAAGGATCATCTGTGCTGAATTACCCCTGTTTCCAGCTCCAGTGCATACCCCCTGGTCTAGTTGCATCTTTAAGATGGAATTGGGATCATGATAGTGAGTGGGAGGAAGCATTTAAGAACTAGAGGAAAGTTGCATATTTCATTGTTGCTGCACCTTAACTTGACTGACTCTTCTCTTCCTGGCAACCCCTCTGTAAGGAGATATTGCTTCACCTATTGCTGGGCTTTGGATTCCCAATCTGTACCCTCCTCATTTATAATGATGTAATTTTTAGTTCTTTGATGCCTGATACCAGATACCTTCAACACCTCATCATCGCACAGGCTGGTGTGCTTCTTCCATGTGGGCTTTGTTGTTTCTGAGTTAGATGGCCGCTTGTTTACTTTCAAGTCTTTAAGACCCCAAACAGTATATCTTTTGATAACCTGGCACCATCATCTTACGTCGCCACATTTGCTTATGCACAATTTGTCATCAGCAATCATATCAGGAAGGTGGGTATGCACTGATAGGATTTTTAGTTCTTGAAGCCTGATAACTGCTCCCTTTGACACCTCGTGGTCACACAAGCTGGTGTGCTTCTTCTATGTGAGCTTTGTTGCTTGTGAACTAAATGGCTGATGGTTTACTTTCAAAGTTTTAAGACCCCAGATGCTACATCTTTTGATAGCTGGGCACCATCAGCTTTCTTCACCACTATTGCTTATGCACACGTTTGTCTTCAGTGATGATGTCAGAAACGTGAGCATCATGGAATGCAAATTTAATAGAACAAAGTGTTCTTGCATTGAGGAACTACTTGAGTGGAGGTCCAATGTCCATCTGTTGTTTTAATACTAACGCTATAAGTATATTCTCATAGCTCTATTCCCCCGTCATCATTATACACATTCACATGCCTGTATTCCTCTAATCTACAATACTTTTTTTCTTTTTTCCATCTCCTTGTATCTGATTCTTGTACACTCTCTTTGGTAGTGCTTTATAGAGAAGTAGGAAGGAGCAAGTTGTTTTCCTGCTTGTGGGTCATAATTGGTTCTTAAGTATATCATTATTCATATGATCACCTATTGTAGAAACATGCATCAACCTAGATTTTTCCTGCTCTCTCACCCTTATATTATGTTTATCAACAAGACTATGTCTCCTGAGTGTCTTCTCTGACCATCTACTAATCTACAATATTTCACATATCAATTGTTGCCTGAATTAACACATTAGCCTCCCCACCAGTATCCTCCTTATTTTATCTTCATTCTCGCATCCATTATCAAAATCATCTTTAAATATATTATATCAGGTGTCATTGCTGTTGTTCCCTCTTGTTGAACTGGATCTGATGCCTACAGATAGAATGAAACAGTTTTATATCCTCCTCACATTAAATGTCACAGTAGAGCCCCTTGTTGCAGGCTATGTAATACTATCTCATTGATAGTTGTCTTCCTTTTGTTGACTTTGTGCTTTTTCACTTTACCAAGTTCTTCACTTGACAAGGAATGTAAGTTCTACTCCCAAAGAACATTTTATCTGCACATATCTTCTGATATTTCATAGTCCATTCAATACTCATCTATAATACCTATAATTCAAAGAAGTTGCTTTGTTCAGTCTTCCTTTATTTCCTAGGTTTAGCATTATATGACATGACTGGAAATATACCTTGGAGTTGACACATCTCCATTCTCAAAATGGCATCTTTGTTTTTAACACTTTAAAGAGATCTTTCTATAGAAGATTACTTAACTCAGTATGACATTGTTTTTGATTGGTGCTTTCATGGGCATGGATTGTGAATCCAAGTAAAATGAAATCCTTGACAACTGTACTTTGTTCCTCTATATCATGATGTTGTTGATTGGTCCAGTTGTGGAGGCATAATCCATTCTAAAAGCTGGAACATTTTATTTTCATCAATTAAATGTTTCAGAATCGTATCACTTTCACCCAAAACATGATGTTACCTGCAGATGGTGGGTTGTTCAATGGTCTGCATTTGGAGGTCTTCTCAACCTAATCACCAGTGCCGCCCCCTTCAAAATGCACTGCATCTTACTCAAGCAATAGCCCTGGCCTTCACACAATAAAATATTCCTGCAATGATCTTCTTATCATAAGATCCATAACCTGACAATGATATGTAATAATAGATTCTGGAATACAAAAGAGGACAATATTTGACTAGGAAATGAATGCTTAATTCACACACATACTCATCTGGTGAATCTTAATGAAACTCAAATATAACTAATTCTACAATGTTTATGGCAAATCAGGTCCCCTTTTTAGAGAATGAGCCTGTATTCATAATAAAGGAAAAGAAGTCCCTCATTGTGGTGGATTTTTCCACTTCAAAGGAACTACTTGGTTAAAAACAATTGAGATTTATACTTCACGTTGATCTCTATATAATTTGCTTTAAAGTGTAATTGTCTCTATCCTTATGAAACAGTGGCATCTGCGACTTAGTTTGAAGAACCAATGTAAAGTTGTAATAGCAATGAAAGGATGTTGCTAAATTTTTGAATGCTAATTTTGCCACGTACTACCTATAACATACCATGGCCTCTATTTTATTTTCTGTAAAATGATTATAATAATGCAAGCATGCATACAAACATATCCTGCTTACCACACATGGTTATCATGAAGACTAAATATGAACATTCTTCCTTAAGGGTAAAGAACTATACTTATGTAAAATAATGTTAATAGCAGTAGGTTTTTTTTCAATAGCAGTAGTTTTAATATGTACAAATATATATGAGATGAGATTAGCACCTCTTTAATAACTTTACAACAAATGAGATTAGATAATGGCCTTTTTTATTTTTGCTTTGCCTTGAAAATCTCCTTCTCTGATTTTATACTGCATTTAAATAATGCTTGCATGAATTATAAATCTGAAAGAGCTACTGGTAACTTGAAAAATCTACATTTATAACCCTATGGTCAGTCTGTTAATGATACATCTGCTATTACTTGCCTTTCTCACTTTTTGGACTAGTAGTGAGGATTATAGATTACTGCCATAGCAGATGCACCCTTCAGGAAGGCTAATGTCTCCAGTGAAAAAGCTTACGGTTTAGGAGTATGGAGGCAGGTATGGAATCCTTCTCAGGGCCACTGTGTAACAGGATTTCTTTGACCATGACTGAAGAAATCAACCCAATTACATCATTCTCTATCCCTGATGATCTAGTGTCATTAATCAAGTGTGCCAAATTTTCTCGTTCATTCCCTTGTCCCTCAGTGCCTTTCATGCAATCCATCCAATTAATACCTCATTTTTGTTTTAGAGCACAAGACATGGTAAACATGCCAAAAAGATTTTCATCTGTCATCCTGCCATGTAAGAATTTAATGTCATCTGGCAATTAACTCTCCTTTCTGTCCATTGACCTAAAAGCTTTATGGGCACCAACACAAAACCTCTCCTTGCTTAGTTCGCTCTGAGCCCACTCAGGCGCCAAAAGGAAGACACACAATTTCTGTACTTTGATATGAGTTAAGAAACACATTTTTATCATTGAAATCCTGCTATAAAAATTACCACTGAGATTGATGCTAAGTCAAAAAGTGTACTAGAAAATCTGAGTGAAATTAAAGGAAGATATCAAAATGCGGAGCCATTGTTGCTAGACAGACCTTTCATCTTCATTCATACATTTCTAAAGATAGTATTTCCATCTCCCTAACCATTCGCCCCCTCCCAATTCTATGCTCTTGTTTTATACCATGATACCATGTCACAAATGCAGTGTTGGCATCCTTGATGGGCTCAAATCAAGTACCTTTTAAATTTTCTTTGAGGCCAGAGGATGGATGGAGAGTTTATCACTGCAATTGTTACAGTCTTTGCTTTTAGAGAACCAGCAGGTATGCTGTTGTGGTAAAAATAAAAATTTTCAGTGCAACTTCCTAATATTTTTCTCACCAATACAATTTCCCATTTTCTTAATACTTCAGATAATCTCCTATGATCATTCTGTGTCCTTCAAGAGAATCTGTCAAGATTACCTGTATGAAATCCTCCAAACAACCTTCTCCATAACATGCACAGTTTATGTATCTGCCTTGAAAATTAATGTATCTGTTTTGATTGGGTTTTTTTTTAAGGCACTCTGTTGAGTCAAAGATAAGTTCATTACTGGCATCCACTGATCACAAATGTATGTTTAGAGATGTGTTTTTTTAATGAACCCATGCATGTATGAACTGAAAACCTAGAGGCAAAATGTGTTACTTACACTTTTAACAACATTTTATAGTCATTATATAACTTGCTTTTCTGTCACATAGACATTACTTCCTAGTATATTTGTCACTCTTTCACTTTAATTCTTTTGGATTCCTTCATACTTATATCTTCGTATATACTATACCATAGTAAGCTATGAGAGTTCCTGAACATTTCAATAAGTTCATGTAGAATCTGTACATGGATAAAGAGGAAGTTGTATGAATTGAACAAGAGAATACCGCACACTTTAACATCCAGAAAAGTGCACCAGTGCACCAGTGTTGTGTCCTCTTGTCATACTTATTCAATCTCTATGCTCAGCAAATAATCAGAAGCTGGATTATATGGAGATGAATGCAGCCTTAGAATTGGAAGAAGGTTGGTTAACGACCTATAATATGCAGACAACACAACCTTGCTTGCTAAAGGTGAGGAGGACTAAAAGCACTTGCTGACAAACAACAAGGATTATAGCCTTCACTATTGATTGCAGCTCAATATGAAGTAACGAAAAATCTTGGCCCAACTTGATCCATAGGTAATAATGTGATAAATGGAGAAAAGATTGAAAGTTATCAAATGTCTTGTCTTGCTTTTATCCACAATCAACTCACATTGAAGCAGCAAAGATATCACGTGATGCATTCCATTGGGTGAATCTGCTGCACAAGCCCACTTCAAAGATGTTAGTTTGAGGACTAAGGTATGCCTAACCCAAGTCATTTTATTTTCAATTGCCTCATATGCATGTGAAAGTTGGACATAGAATAAGGAAGACTGAAGAAGTATGGTTCTGGTGAATAATATTGAAAGTATCCTGGGCTGCCAGAAGAAAGAACATCTGTCTTGGACAAAGTACACTCAGTATGCACCTTGGATACAAAGATGGTGATACTTACTTATTTTGGACATGTTTTCAGGAGAGACCAACCCTTGGGGGGGGGGAGGGATGATATCTTATGGTTCATAAAGTAGAGGGACAATGAAAAGAGGAAGATCCCTGACAAGATGTTTTGACTACACCAATGGGATCAGACATAAGAACAATGGTGTGGATTTTGTAGGACCAAAATGGAGTTCATTTTTTGGTACATTGGGTCACTACCAGCTCAAGAGTACTCAGCAACAACCCTGTACCCTATTATTGATGGCTCTCAAATCTGTTCCCAGCTCATACTTCTCTTTTGATGGTTGTACTTATATACTTACTTATCTCCTGAAACCATGTGCAGCAAGTTAAGCAGCAGGCTGCTAACCACCAGTGACTCATTCAAATCCCCAAATCACTCCACTGAGAAAGAGGAGGCTGTCTGCTCTGTAAAGATTAACTGTTTTGAAAGCTGTATAAGCAGTTCTACTCAACTCACAGTCAAGGATTACTGTGAGTCAGAATCCACTCTAGAGAGTGAGTTGTTTTTTGTTTTTAATTTTAGGTATTTGGGGATGGGGGTATGGATCATGCCAATTCATATGTACTGAATATTTAATATGCCAATAACTGAAATAAATATTTTCATAATCAAATGTGATGTTCTTCTTCTGTTTTCTATTGTGAATAAAACTAATACCTGCCAATTGCTTATATACCTAAATTTGGGATTTATTTTGACTCTCTTCTCTCCTTTCCCACTCATAAACCAACCTGTCAACAAAGTCTATGATGACAGCTCCTAAGTGTCTTACATTTGCCTTTTACTTTCAATTTTCTCATTATATTTTAAAATCATCTTTATAGTAATGAAATAATCTTAACATGTCAGCCCATTAAGCTCACTGTTTTCCAAGTTTAATCTTCCTACCAAAATCAAGGATACTCCACTGAATCCATTTTGTGCGTGCGTTTTAGGGCAGAGAAGAAGTATTTGGTTCTTCCTAAAGCATTCAAAACAGGGCAATGTAGAGTGAAGAATTACTAAACCCGAATGAAGGCCGAACATGATGGTGGGACAGGAGGAAAGTAAAAAGGAAATAGAGGAAATAACCAGGTGGAAAAGGACATTTATTGAAGTCTAAATATAGCCAGATACATATGTAAATGTGTATATGTGTGTATGTGTAAAATGAGAGGGGAATAGAACTATGCAATCATATCTATATGTTAAGAATTAAGGTTGCAGATGGACCTGGGCCTTGACTCAGGTACTTCATCAACACAAGAACACTTTATTCTAACAATCCAGCATTCTGTGATGCTCAACTTTTCAATAGGATCACTGAAGACAAAATGATTGCATAAGTAAATGTGGTGAAGGAAGTTGATGGTGTCCAGCTATTGAAAGACATAGCATCTGGGGTCTTAAAGGGTTGAAGATAAACAAGCAGCCATCTAGCTCAGAAGCAACAAAGTCCACATGGAAGAAGCACACCAGCCTGTATGACCATGAGGTAATGATGGGATCAGGTACCAGGCATCCAAGACCCAGAACAAAATAATATCCAAGGTGAATGGCATGGGGATTGGGGATATGAAGTGAAGACCCAATGCCCATTTATAGACAATTGAACATCTCTCTACAGAGGAGTCACAAGGAAGGAATGAAGCAGCCAAGGTGCAGTGTAGCACTGATGAAACACACATCTTTCCTCTAGTTCTTTGGTGCTTCCTTCCCCACACTCTCATTACTTCAATTTCTCCTTACAAATGGGATTAGACCAGAACATGCACACTGCTACAGATAAGATCTGGGGAATCCAGGAGAGATTAACTCCCAAGGACCAACAATGAGAGTAGAGAAACCAGAAGGATTAGGGTGGGGGAACAGGGGAAATCGATCACGAGGATCAACCTATAACCTCCTCTTGAGGATGAACAACACAAAAGTGGGTGATGGGTGACAAAAGACAATGTAAGATATGAAAATAATAACCTATAATCTATCAAGGGTTCATGAGGGACGGTGGGTGGGAGAGAGAGGGGTAAGTAATGGGAAGCTGATATCAGAGGCTCTAATGGGAAGAGAATGCTTTGATAATGATGGTGGCAGCATATTTGCAAATGTACTTGACACACTGGATGACTGTATGGATTGTGATAGGAGATGTAAGAGTCCCCAACAAGAGTATTTAATAATAAAAAAGAACATGAGAAAAAACCTTTCAAAAATATCTTTCAATAAACAAATTGAACCCAGTAAGCTTCATAATTGGAATGGTAAATGGCTTCCTTCTGATTTTCAAGATCAATCCAAGCTCTTCTTTGTAGTCTTAGAACCAGTGGTCCCTACAACTCAAACATGGTTACTGACAGTTCTTTTTACACAAATACCTATACTTACAATGTGTACACTTGTGTGCCTACACATACACATGCACATACTTTTGCTTGAAATAGTACAGCACCACTTTCATTTTCCTGAAAATATCTTTTACTCACCTCTCTGCCTTTAAATATTCTCTCTTCTTTCTATAGAAATCTTGGTTCTGCTGCTTTCTTTCAGAAGAGTTCTCTTAGGAAGACAATAGAAAGCATATTATCTTACTTCTGTGGATCAAAAATATATAACACATGTACCTGATGTCCCATTTTTACATTATATCATAATTTTCTGCTTTATTTTTTTATTTCCCATAGACCATAAGTTACTTGAAGATAAAACTATTTATTTTCATCTTTGTATAGTTAGAACTATTCTTGACATAGAATAAGCAGAAAGTTCTGTTTAATTATATTAAATTGCCATTTTTGCAGAGGTGGTGAATTATTTAATTTGGAACTTCTAGTCAATATCTGTAACTCCCCCAAACAACCTTTTTCTGCATAAATCCAGCGAAAAGGTATTGGAAGATACTTACCTGTGAGTAATTGTGAACAGGATTTCCTACAATGCCCTCTGAGAAGCAGGAGGTGAAATCTTATTGCCAGCAAAAGCCAGGAGGAAAACTTGTCCTCTGGACTCAATATCTGTGCACAGTGAACCTCTTGGACCCAGAAGACAGGAACAGTAGAGAACCAGGTGCCAGAGCATGGAATGGCAGCATGGTGACTTTCCATGGAGAAAATAAAATTTTTGTGCAAGAACCTGGATTACCAATCGGGGTGCTTCAGGCCACCTACTTGGGGAAGCTGGACTTAATGACCTACAGAAGTGGACCTGTGTGCCATCTGGATGAGGTTTACTAAAGTGGGGGGCCTCTGGACCCTCAATTCAGGAAGATAGGTTTGCTGATCCACGGAGCTTGAGCTGAACCCTGCAAGTAGAGGCTTACTGGAGCATGTTATGCCCTTTGGACATCTATTAGCAGGTCTGAAACAACTTTGTAATCTGTGCTGGGAAACAACTCAAGCCTGTCTGTTTCTCACTAGCAATACAACTGTTATACCTTCATAAATCCTTTAATTGTAAAGTTGGTCGGTGAGTTCTATATAACCATTAAAACGAATATTAGAACTACAGAAGTGATGTGGAGAACATTAAGTCTTCACACTGTGACCATGTGTCACCAGTACTTTTAATGTTCTCAATTGTTTTTCTTAGAGTTGAGTTTTCAATAGTTATCTACACTTTCCCAATTGGCATATGCCTTTATGAAATAGCTGGCTGAAATTAGAGATACAATAAGTATGAATAGAAGCCAAGTTAACTAACTTATGGAAACATTAAACTTTAGATTTCACATTCTTACTACGGCAAATATGATCAAACATATATTTTTCATGGAATATGATATTAGAAAATTGGTTTGTTACAGAATGTTTTATTGCTTTGATATTATTTTTCAAATAATAAAAAATAACAGGAAATTTATTATTCTAGATTAAATTTCATGTCTTTATACCACAAAAGCAATGCCAGATAATATTATTTTTCCACAGCAAAATAAAATGAAAATGACCAACCATAAGAAAACATGTTCTCACATTGTTTAAACATGTTTATCATAGTTTTTGGCAAATTTATGACAAGACTTTGGAAACATTTCACACAAATATTGGCAATATCAACTCTCCAACAGTGATACTTAAATGACTGATAGGTGTGGAGACCACACCGCCCAGCGGCCCAGGCCATATCCTGGCTTTCCCTCCGTGTTGTGGCACAGTGACTGGTAGCAGCCCTGCTCTCCCTCCGTTTGAACAATAGGTTATTAAGTCTGTGCGTTTATAGTTTATCTACACAGGATCAACCAGCAGGTAGTGATATTTATCACTTAAATGTCTCCATGATGTTCATGACTGTCTTGACTTTTTCACTGTTCAATAAGTTATTTTTTATTCCAGAGACTACTTTTGTAGAAGTCTTTGGTTTAGTTCTCTTTTCACAAATTTTCTTTAAGCACCAATATTTCCCTTATTCAAAATCACGTGTTATAAAGACTATTTCACAAAAGCTGAACAATGATAAAGGAAGATTGAAAAATAATTGGCTATTTAAATTTTGATATTGGAAATTAGGACAAATATGAGGGGCCAAGAAATCTAGGTCTTACTTATGTAAAGTTGGGAAGTAGATGCATTAACAAAACACTGTCATCTAAATTCAAATTAATTCATGAATTATGACAATGGATATAGATATGGGTCTTTGAAAAAATTGATTATAGGGTGGATATATACACACAGACATAGATATAGATGCAGGCATAGACATAGACATACATGAACACATATATGTCACACATAAATATATATATATATATTTATAAAAAGTTCAGATTTGCTAACTCTCTGCCATCAAGTCGATTCAAATTAATTGTAACAATATAGGTCAGGGTATAAATAACTTGCCTTGTGAGTTTTTGAGATCATAATTTTTGGAGGGAGTAGAAGGCTTCATTTTTCCCCCATGAAGTAGCTGGTGGTTACGAACTGCAGTTACTCCTGTTACCAGCTCAACCTGGTGACATAGTGGTTATACATTGAACTGCTAACCACAAAGACTACAGTTCCACCACCAGCTTTTCCCCAGACAAATGAGTTGCAGTCTCAGAAACGCACAGGGCAGTTGTACTTATTTCTATAGGGTACCTGTGAGTGTAAATCTTGATGGAAGTGAGTTGTTTTTTTTAATCCTCAGGTTTATCAATTTGTTCTGATTTGGAAAATTACTTTGTCATTTAAAACAACTACCAAAATAACATGTAAAGATAATCAAGGAATATCAGATAAATCAATGGATAGGATGTGTTTCAGAAATTAGACTATGGGCTTGAGAATGTTCTAGCACTTACTAGATACATAAACACGGAAGAAGCATACCAGTCTGTGTTATCCATGGATGGCAAGTAATAGTATCTAAATCTGAAAGAGGAAATATGAAAAGAGCTTAAATTGTGAACAATTGATTTGCAGAAAGCTATGGATGGGAGTTGGAACCCAAAATCCATTTGTAGGGTCCCTACGTGGATTAAGCCTCTGGTGCAATCCCTCTGCGCATAGTCAAGAAATGGGAATCACCTTTCTATCAGACAGAGTATTGTAAACTCACCTGTGCCCAATGTAACTAGATTAAAATGTAATAGCTCATCATTTGATATCCCTTTTGATTCATTTTAAATTTGTTCTAGTTTTTAATATTTTCTGCTTTTTCCTTGATTGAAGTATTTTTTGGTTTATTTTAATATTATGTGTCTTTTCTTTCTCCATATGTTTGCTTCTTCATATATTTACATATATATGTTTGCATTTTCTGTATTTGTTTCATTTCATTTTTGCATGTTTTCCAGTATGTAAAGTCTAGAATTGGCATATAAAGATAGTAAAAAAATTAAAAAATAATTTAAATAGTAAGTAGTAAATTTAAAATATTTACCAACATGCCAATTAATCAAATATTTGGAATACACTTTGCTTTCTCTCACTTACCAGACAGGACATGGAGTTTTCTAATTAAACATTATTGAATAAAGTGTCGATATCTAATTATAGACATCTGTACATTTTAAGGGAAATAAAGTAAAGTCAGATTTTACCAAATAAATAAATAAATTCAATGAATGGCAAAAACCTGAAAGTCATCCTTTATTTCTCCAGCTCCTTCAATCTTGGCATCCAGTTAATTACCCCCTCCCCTTTTCTCTACCAAAATTAAACCAACACATATGAAACCAAATGCCTACACTGATGAAAGATTTTTAATATCTTTTGCTTTAACAAAGTATTTTTTAAAAACTATTTAAATTAACAGTGTGGGGAAAAGAAATGACAGAACAGTTTGGTTTTTTTTTTTGTAATTCTCACATAAATCCATGAAATAAGAAAATCCAGGGAAGCGGGTGGGAAAAAAAAAGAAAATCCATGAAGTTTAGGAAGACTGAATAAAGTGTTATACCTTATTATGAATTTCTTTCTTAAAAGCTCTCTGATGGATGATATTCTTGATGTCATCCTACAAACTGAGCTGTCTTCTATAATTAAAGTTTAATACATTATAGTCTTAAGATGTCTAAATTCAGGTAGTATATCCTTAATTATCATATTTTGGTTCTCCTGGACTTGTTTTAATTTTCTTCAATTTTAATATGAACTTATATAAGCAATTGATGGCCTATTCCACAGTCAGCCCTCTGGTCTCATTTTGGCTGCTATTATTGAGCTTCTCCATTGTCTCTAAATTCAGACACAGTTAATTGGATTCCTATGTAATTTAACTGGTAAGGTTGACACGTGTAGTTTCTGTTTATGGTATTTGAAAAGGGTATTGCAATTAGGAAATCTGTTGTGATGATGAGGAATTTTGTCAATTAGACACATCTGGCTAAGGATAGGGGTTGAGCCTAATGTCAAAACCTGATGACATCTCCTTGAGGGTGTGTCCTTTTTAATAAGAGAGCCCAAATCAAAAGGGTCTCCCTTTAGCCCTTCACCTTGTGCTTGAGCTGGATCTAGCTAATCAGTTTCCTATTGCATCGTCTGCTAATTCCCAGGACCTGTCAGTGGACTACAGGGAGTGAATTCTTTCAGCTGACTTCAGATTCATGTACCTCTGTGGGCAACAGCCTATGACCCCAATGCTTCATCATCTTATTTTCTATTTCAGCTTCCACAGCTACACATGTCAGGAAAAGCCTGACTTGAAGCAGACTGAACTCACCTTCTCCTACATCTGTGTAAGCCCCATTTGTCTATCTAGATCTCCCTCTATGGTCAAACACATACAAGCATCAATGATTGTGCTTCTCTAGAAAATCAAACCTAGTAGATTAGTCCTAAAAAATTCTATAATACCATTTTCATCTCTGTTATCATATCCAAGGCTATAATTTCCAAGAACAACTCCTTCATTTTAGTTTCCAATTGCCAATAAAGATAAATGGGTCTTGATGACATTTGATTGAGTTCATTTTTAAGAACTAATTTTTCTACATTCACACTTAGTACATTTCAAGTTCCAATTATTAATAACTGTTTCTTCACATTTTGAGACTTGGCCCTTCTACAAATGAAAGTCTCGAGGGCTTTACTGCATCCACATTCTAATGGTCAATTCTACTTTGAGAAGGCAGTTTTTCCTCACAGACCTTTCAAGTGTCTTCCAACCTGAGTGGCTCAACGGATACAGAAGCTTCCAATATGCTGCTGCTCTTCATAAGGTTTCCAGTGTATCCAACAGTGTTCCCCTGTTATCCATAAAATCTTCAGTGGCTAATCCCATTGAAGTGGACAACCTTTACTTCTTCCTGATCTCTTCTTAGTCTGGAATATCCACTGAAGTCTTTTCACCTTAAAGGGCTCTACTGGCCTTCAAAATACTGGTGACATGGCTTCTACATCACAGCGACATGCAAACCACCAGAGTACAACAAATTGATCAACACGTGGCAAAAATGTTATGAGTCATTCAAATCAATTTCTCCTCAGTGACCTCAGCTCTTTTGTTCCCATGAATTCCAAAATCGCAAATATCTTCAATGCAAACTTTTCTAAAATTTTTATCTCCATCTAGTCGTCTACAAAGGGGAAAAAATAGAAGATGTTTATGGCCTTTCCTATGTGTCATCTTTTGCTTCCGCTCATATCCAGTTGGCTAAAACTCTGTGACAAAGTTATACTGCAATAAGGACGTTGGTATTTTGAGTTATGCCCAAGAATAGCTTGAGGATTTGCATTTTTGGCAATTGATTAGTATCTCCATATACTTCCATGAGCCACACCAAGAGCAAGGGGAGAAAAGAGAGCACATGTGTTTGACCCAGTAGGCTGTGGAGTTTGGATCCTCATGTGTACTGCCATTTCCCAGTCAGCTTGGTATGTGTACACTATTATGTATTTTTGGACTATAAGATGCATCTGACCATAAAGACACACCCAGGTTTTAGAGCAAGATAACAAGAAAAAAAATATTCTGCACCAAATAGTACCAGTATACTTAAATATTCTGGGGTACCATACCTTCATGCTAGAAGATACACCCTCATTTTCCCCCACTTTGGGGCAAGGGAAGGGGGGGGAGTGCATCTTATGGTCCAAAATTATGGTATATTCCTACTTATACTGTATTATAATAATATAACAATCACCTACTTCATAGAGTAAATGATAAAATGGGTAGATTCATCAGGCTTACATCAGAACTTGGTCTGTTTTAACTATTAAGTAAATTCTACTCAATTTATTAGCAATAATAATAATTATTATATATCATAACTGACTTATGAAAATGAAGCCTGGCTTTCATCATTGCTTAGGGAGGTCAGAGTTCTGACAAACAACCCAAATTGCTTCATATGAAACACTGCATGCCAGAGAAGTTAACATTTATTATAAGATATATATATGTACATATAAGACTTATTTTTCAAAAGAGATTTTAATTTGAAGTCTGAACAAGATAGGAATGAGTGAAATTAAATAATGCCCCTCCAGGCATAAGTATGACTCAAACAGTGTTTGGGGATTATCTGAATCTATTTCACAAATAATTACTTAGGTGTGTATATATATAAAGTGAGTAATCACACCCATGTTCCTCAATTCAAATTAGCAAACTTCTGATGGGTATGACGAAGGTCAGGGGGTCTTTGAAGGCTGAGCCTCACTTGGATACCTCATCACACTGCTCCCTAAGACTTTGCCTTTGAGCTTGTATGTGTCCCAGTGAGTGCTGCAGCATGTAAGTACTGCAGAGGAGAAGTCTGACTTGAAGAATGTCAATTTGAGTTCAACCAATGAAAAGGCATACAGTGCTCATCTGTTTTTCTCAATCGTTTGCATAGACTGAGTAAGCCAGCAAAGCTACTTGAAAAATCGCTTTTAAAATTTGGTGCCTCAGAAAGCGCAGACACTACTATGTCGCAGCCATAGAAAGCATCGTCGGGGAAGACAAGCAGTTATTACTGACATGTTTCCAGTCCAGTAATAGAAATATGTATAATCCTTGTAAGCAATCCTTTCTGAGCGATGAAACTATGAAGGTAAATAGAGTATATTTTTGATAGTTGCAAGAAAAACTCTTAATATATACATTTTTTTTCTTGCCTTAAAAAACAGCAAAATTCAGGGTGATTGTAGGCCATAAAGCCTATTATTTGAAAAGGAAGAAGTAGAATAACAGAGAACAAAACAAAACAGCAAGGGATCAGGGGAATTCAATTAAATAAATTCAGATAATTTCTAACTTTTTATATTTTATAGTAATGACTAACCAATTTTTAAAACGTTTTATACAACTCATCATTAGAAATATATACTACATAGGTCATAGTGCATAATTTTCTGATGTTTCTATTTCTTACATGTTCATTTGAAGATGTTTAAAGATCAAATTTATAAAAAACTCTGAGAACAAAAAAATCTCCATATTCTTGATAAACAAGGCCTGCAAGGAAGGAATTAATTTGAAACTAACCAACAGTTTTATGCAGAAATTTTATTTCACTTCAATTCTTATACTCATGTGGACTGTGTTGCTCTCCACTTGTTAATTTAGCGCATTATACTAATTAAATTTATAAATGTTTATTTATAGCTTTTACAACTGGGATAGTCATATTGCTGTTTGGAATTCAAGCCCGAATTATCAAGTGATTACTGATAATCCAGAAGGCTTACTCTTCAAATACAAAAGAGATAGGAAAATTCTCAATGTGGATCCCAAGGTAATTTTTATTTTTCACCAAAAGATTCTTTAAAGCTGGATTATACTTAAGTCATTATTCAAATGTGTATTAAATAATTGATATGATTAATTTTTTGATTCAGAAGTCATAAAAATGAAATCTTGAACAATCTCCATATTTAAAAATTATAGCTAGTAATAGATCATTAAGAATTGTGTTAGACTGGCTTCTCTACAGGAGCAAATACAATGAAATATATTAAAAGAGAGGGGGCTTTATATCAAGAAAATGGCTCACACAATTGTGGTAGCAAGCAAGTTGAGTCCAATTGCCAGTCCCTGGATGAGATGTTAAGTGGGATGTTGAGGCATTAGGTTTCCTAGGTTATATCTCACTTAGGCAGCTGCTTGTTTGGAGATAACCCTTTAAGACCCCAGATGCTATGTTATCTGATAGCCGGACACCATTCAATTTTTTGCTACATTTTTTTTTTGGCGGGGCATCACTGCTCTCCCGTGGTGGGAGTAGGAGGCCCAGCCCCACTGCTGGAATTGAACCTCCGTCCCAGTGGGCCGCGGTCCCGCGCACAACCACTACGCCACCGGGGCTCAGCCGCTACATTTTTTTTATATCGCACCTTTTCCCTCCGTGTTTCCTTCCTGAAGGTGAGGAACAAGCACACCATCATCAGTCACCGATGGACTGTGAAGCATATTATCTAAAATTGAGGAAGGAATTAGTATCAGAGCCTAAAGACTATGAATCTGGCTTATAGAAGCTTT